>VTPC01000959.1:173685-185154 GCA_011009095.1 Ignelater luminosus
CCTGCATTGTTCACAACTTTGCTACAGTGCATTTGTTAGTAGTTGTGTCTAGTGTGTGTTACAAGTACAACGTGATGTGATCTAATACAAAATGTCATATGAGAAAGAGCAAGCAAGACTTCAAAAACTGTTTGATGAAAGTTCTGATGTTTACAAACCCAGTTCACCTGAGTCGTATGAATCAGACCACAATGAAAAGAAAACTGCCAATACCGACACTCAAGTATGTAATGACAATACTTCTTTTTATCCACAATTTGATACCATAAACGAGACGATTGAAGAGGTTATTAATGCATTTCGTGATGAAGATGATAATGGGAACAATAATCAAAGTATGTCAGGAATTACACGAGGACCAGTAGATGGACAAAATTCAAGTGATATTACCTTCGATGTTTAGCATCATGATGGATTCTTACTGGAGCTGTACACAGACTATTTCGATAAAAGTCCCTAACTTAAAATGTAATAGAAATGATGATAATAAGAACAGATATGAAAGGGGTTTACTCTAGTAATATTTTCTGGTTTTTTGTAGGTTTTAGAAACAAAATCTTTATGCGCAACAATGCATGTAGAATAATACTTTCACGAAATCACGCATTACACAATGGTATAACACAAATCAAGAAGAAATGCAAAAATTCTTTGGTGAACTTCTATGGATGAGACTGTATCAATTTGCTAACCTACAGACCTACATTATTTTTGAAAATTCTTTCAAGAAAATCATGTCTCGCAACTGTGTTCAGCAGCTCAAAATGTTACATTCTGTTGTGTCTGAAAATAGATTACAAAAAATTGCACCATTGGTTGAAAAATTACTAGAAGGTTTTCAAATATAGGGGCTGTCCTTAAATTACGTAACGCTCCAAGGAGGGGAGTCCAGAGTTGCGTTACGCAGCATTACCAAGGGGGGTGGAGAGTCAAGAGTAACGTTACGTAATGATAAAATGTTATTGATAAAATATTATTTAAACTCATATTTTATTTGTCTGAACTCAAACAGTCTGTGTGTAGACCGCAACCGTCGTCGCACGCACTCCACTTTGATGCATTCCTTTCTAATAAAATCTTTTTCCATAGAAAAGAACATTTTTATATTAATTGTGGGGGGGGGTTAGAGTATTGCGTTACGTAATATTCAAGGGGGGGGTTCAAACTTGAGTTATGGTTGCGTTACAAGGGGGGGAGGGGAGTAAAAAAAATCGTTCAATTTTGCGTTACGTAATTTAAGGACGGCCCCATATATCATTCCTGGCTAGTTTTATTGACAAATCGCTAATTCTCTTTAGAGGACGATTAAAATTTAAACAATATACCTATAAACAACAAGAAACAAATTTAGTATAAAAATATTAAAATTGTTAGAAAGGAGGCTATACATGTAAATTTAACATTTACTGTGGAAAGTGTACCATCTAAAGTAGTTATGGATTTCATGAATACTTTACTTGATAGTAGTCATACACTTTACACAGATAACTATTATACGTCCATTTCATTAGCTCATAGCTTATTAGATTGCAAGACACACTTGATTTGAACACTGCGTTCAAACAGAAAATTAAATCCAAAAGAAGTAGTAAACGCAAAATTGAAGAAAGGTGAAAGCATTGCACAAGAAGTCTTCAGGTTCAAAGTTTTTAAAATTTAAGTTTATACATCATGTAAATAATTCAAGGAGTATCAGGAGTATCTCAAAAGAACTTGGAGTTGACCGATGTTCTGTTTAGAACATAGTTCATGATGAGGGAGCCTACCCATATTATTATGCTAAAGTTCATTGGTTGCAACCACAAGACCTTATAATTATTGTAATTGGTTAATTGCATAAACTGGAGAAATGAACAAATGAAGCAGATTTTAGCCAATTTTAATCAACACAACGAACGTTATTATAATTTGGAGAATTTGTAACATACTGGAGAAATGACCAACACTGCTTTAGTGTAAATGTATGGACTGGAATATCGAGTACTAGCTTACTTGGTCCAGTCTTCCTTCCAAACAGATTAAATGGAGAAATGTTTTTAAATTTTCTGGAAGGAACTTTTGTGGATCTTGTTGACGATATTCTGTTAGCTGCAGTACATAGTTTTTGGTTTCAAATGAATGATACTGATTATCCCAACAGGTGAATTGGTATGGTACTGTTTTGTGGCCAGCAAGAAGTTCCAACGTGACATCGCTGGGGTTTTGTAAAGAGTCATGTCTGCTGAACACCTGTTAACAACCAGGAAGAACTCCTTCATTGTATTGAAGACACCTTTCTGCTGATAACTAGGGATATGTTGCAGCAGCTGTTCAAAATTATTGTCAAGAGAGCTAGAGCTTGTATAGCAGCAGATGGCAGTGATTTTGAGCATCTACTTTAATGCCAAATACAAATGTCATTTTATTTTAAATCTGTTATTGTCCTTACCGTTATGTTTTTACCATTGTTGTTACTTTTATTAATGTTTTTCTAAAAAACCATTTGTATGTCGCTATCATTTCTTTTTCAAAATCATAGCACACCATAGCATGATGTAAGTAAAATGTTTTGTTTAAACAGACACCTGCTATAATAAATAAAATTAATGTTTTTTCCTAATGTACTGTGCACATATTGTTCTCTCTCTCTCTCTCTCACACACACACATGATACATTCAAACCTTCATATTTTTAAGTAATTTTGAGATAGAAGTTTTTTAAAATTTTTGTTATGCTCAAGGAAGTGCAGTACGGTGATGTTCCACTACTTTTTTGGCACCCTGTATATGTCTTATATAATAGGGACATTGAAAAAGTAATATTAGCTAATTCAAGACCTTATCCTGTTTTGTTAAAGTGAAATTGTAATAATTGAGCTGTTGGTGATATTGTAAGTGATATGCAGATGTTTTCAAAAGAGAAGATACTACAGAAACTGAAAAGATTAGAAGAAAGTAATTCTGAAAAAGGTTATTGCCACAATTAAGGAAGATTGAAGATGAAGAAATAGAACGAATAAAGAAGGTAAGAAGTGTAACAGATACTTTACTGAGGTGAGTGTTAGACATTTCATCATATGGGAAAAATGAGATCTGTTCTAATGCTTTCTTTGTTAAAGTATTTGTGATACTATGCATGTCCAAAATTCAAGTCTCACTATTGAAATATTGAGTAAAAGAGAAACTATGTTAGAAAGTTAGAAAGAAGTTATTTATTTTCAAAATCAGTTCTATTAATAAATTGATCTTCAAAATAAACCTTCTAATTTAATTGTCTTTTGGCATTTCTTGGTCCTATTGCAATTTCAATAAGGAGCCTTCAATTTTGGACACTCAAAACACAAACAACCCAGGCAACTGTTTAGAATATCTGAGAATATTAAATAAATAGTGTCACAAAGATTATTGAAAAAAATAATTGAGGCACTAGACGAGAAAAATCAAGAAAGTACTGATTTGAAGGACAAGCATAGGACTTATAGGAACCTAGAGCACAACAATTGAATCACAAGGACTGGAAGAAGAAAATACAAACTAAGTCTTTAATCCTGAAAAACTCTTAATGATAATAATATTAAGATCAACAAATTATAGGTAGCATTTCTTTCTGTTTTCATGTTAAAATTCAAATTAATGTTAAATTAGACAAACAGAAACTACAAAGTTACAAATTCAAGTATTTTAGTCTAAATACTAGCTAGTATATGCAATTGTAACTTTCAATCTACATGTAATTTATTAGGTGTCAATAGCATAACAGAAATATATCTTCAATTGATTCGTGTTTCAAGTATCTCATTGGTATGAAATTAATAGAACCAGTGAGAATATTCACTTCCTTATAACTAGCATGAGTTTAACGCTTTAAACAATTTACACTATATACTGTTCACGATGTTTCTGGGTCGTATATGGCCGTGGCAGAATGACAGTTTGAGTATTGTAAACTGGGCTGTTTATCTATTAACTCGGCTTGTAAAATCTTATTGATGCTTAATGTGCTTTAAGGTTATGATTTTATGACAGTTTGACCTCACGCTGTTGCCTTTTTTTTTATTATTATTAATAGATGCAAAATGTAAAAAAATTGATCTTCTTCTAATAAAGCAAAACTAATTCAGAGTAAATTCTCTAAAACACCCTCTTTGCTGTTCTTTTCTATCTTTGCTCGTTCCTGAGATATTTCACCTTAAAAAAAATCAAGATAATTTTGTAGTAGTACTGGTTTTTCTTCAAATCCACTATGAGAATTTATCAGTTTTCTAAGATTTCTTAGTGTTCATTGATAGATACCATAAAAATCATTTTTGATTTTACTCTTCTGCACTTATGTTTTTTTGTTATAGGTAAACGTTTACTTCAAGAACTTCAGGAAGCAACACAGTCACATCAAGTGAGGAAAACTGATACAAATAACGCCTTAACATCATTCATAAAAAAAGATGACAGTAAAAGTAGCACATCCCAAAGTTCACAAAGTTCTGATAGTCAGTCATCTCAGTCAAACAAGAAAATGTGTCTGCTTTTGATAGAAGATGTTGACATTGTCTTTGAACAAGATGAAAATTTTATGAATGCATTGGGTCAATTATTAACAACTAGTAAACGTCCTGTTATTCTAACCACAGCTGATCCGAATTGTTTACATTTAAAAAGATTTTTCACTCAATATAAAATTATTTCGTTTAATGGATTATCAGCAAAAGTCTTAGTTGTATGGTTGCAAATAGTATGTTTAATAGAAGGTTTATGCGTTAATAAAGATACACTTGCTCAATTATTAGAACGAAATAATGGAGATGTACGGCATACATTGCTGCAATTACAGTTTTGGGTATGCAGTGGTGGACAATTAAATCCAAAACTGGATCAAAATAATAGTATGTATATAATCAATGATAATTCTGAAAGTACAAACGAGGAAAATTATTTATTTAAAGATGATAGTTCTAATATTTCATGGCTTAATGATGAAATTGTTGAGCAACAGAAAGAATCTGTAACTGAAACATTTGTTCATAGTAATTGTTTAGAGAGCTTTGGTTATTTTAAAAATTATAATGAACTACATTCTTCATACTTGTTAGATTTGGGTGATGCTTGGTGGAATTTATCCAATTTGTTTGGAATAACTTTACTGCCAACTTGTAATGATAATGTAAATAAAAGTAAAGAGTCTGCTGACAAAATATCAGAACTAAAGAACATACAACTACCAAATGGTGAAGTCGATAATGAGATGGATGTTATAAATCTGAAAAATGTTTCAAACATCTTTGAAGTTCTAGCAGTCACTGATGTTACTTATAAAAAATTAAATATTGACCACAGCTCTGAACCTGTACAAAGAAATAGAGGTGGAAAGATAACAGATAGTTTGGAGTTAAATGAATGTAGTGAAGGTTATAATTTAAATAGAGATCTGGCTAATGATTGGTGCCATTATTTGTTTAATGGTTATTTAAATTCTTACAAAACGTTTCCTGAAAAGAGTAATTCTTTTGTTGAAGAGAAACGGTAAGATTTATGAATTTAATACAATGATGAGTTATTGATTGCGTATTATTTTTACAGGTGGAGAACAAAACGGTACAAATGTAATGAAGCATTCCGAGAGGCTATTCCATTTGTTTGTCATTTAGATCATAATTCTGTAAATATGGACTATTTATCAACCTTACGTACTATGGCTAGATCAGAAGTTGTACGAGCCACTAATAATAGCAAACGGAAAAATCGTTTTTATAATTACTTACGTGGAGTAGGAATTGATTGTAATGATTCATTATTCAAAACAGCATGTGATGTCTTTCACCAAGAAAGCTAATATCAAAATATTTTTATTGTAGTATTTATGCAATGTCTTAGGGTTTTGTATTGTTAAGATAATAATAGTTTTTATTTTTACATGCATTTTTAAATATCTTGTAATGTATAGTAATGTTTTAAAAACAGATTTTCAATATATTACTTTCTACATATAGCAATATTGCCTAAAAAAGTACTCTGTAATCTGTATGGGTCATATTCTCAGGGCTGTAGCCAGAGAAGAATATATATGTGTAAATATACAGGTATAACATATCAGTCTACACAGATGACCCCAATCAGTGGTTGCAAATGTGCAAGTGAGAGACTATTACTTCAGTTTAAAGTGTTATAAGCCATGAGAAAATGTAAATAAATTAATGGGATTTCATACTCTTAAGCAAATAAAGTATGTTTTTAGAACAATTTGAAAGGTTAATCACAAAAGCAAGGAAATTAAAAGTAAAATTATGAAATTGAAAGTTTTTTTTGTCTGCATAACATAATGCAATTTGGTGACAATACATTTAAACGTTGTGCGCAGTATTTATCTTGTAACATGGTCTAGGGGTTCATCAGCTGTTACTAAGTAGGCACTACTAACTAAATATTACTTTAAAATACTTGTTTTAAATCACCATCATTTTTGGCCTTTGGGATGCACATATGTTAGTGCTGAGTGGAGGAATCTTTGACATTGTCGAGGTTTCATTTGCAAAAGATTTAATGTTGAATATTATTCAATATGATAAGTAGAGCACGGAAAAATATTCAAAATGCTTACTGTATCTTTTAATATATTCTTTTAAAACATTGGAATTACCCGCTTTATTACTTGTGTCTTAAATAGCTCTAGAAAACAATAAAATCTGCAATTTCATAATTCTGAAGAGTGATATTGAAATATACAGTGGGCATCTTGTATATTTCTCTGCGTTCTAATAATAAGTAATATGATCTTGCACTGTTATGGATCCTCTGGGACTACTGAACATTTGCATGGAGGAACCAATATCTTGCATATTAGTGTCACCATCTCTTAACTGGTGGAGAGAAATTAATCATGTAAAACAAGAAAGATTGCAACTTTCTGCCAAATAGGCAGAGCAAACAAAAAAATTACTAAAAAGGACTTAATATGTCTACTGCAAGATATTGTTCCCATTTCGTAAACTCAAAAATGTACAGATAAAAGTAGATAATAGCAGTAGCAACTTGTTAAATCATTTTTAACAATTGCACTCTGCGTTCATTGATGGTGTTCATATCAGGTACAGAACAAGCAAAAAGAAGTGACAATTAAGCTATATGTCCACTCCAAGACTGCTGGCATTGCTTAAACTTCTGCAGAATTATTAATCCTTAAGTAAATTTATGAAAAGTACCACAGCAGTAGCTTTTTAATTGATATTGATAATATTTGAATGATGCTAAATACACAGAAAAAACAATAAAACCAGTCATGCCATAGCCTGTTCCAAGGTGTACTGGCATTTCTTAAACTTCTGAAATGTATTTATGAAGAATTGGTAATCTGTAGAGAATCCTTAACTACAGTAATCTGTTAAACATAATTCTAATTAGAATAAACTTGTTTAAGTCATTTTAATAAAGATGGCATACTGCTTTCTCTTAAAATAGTTAATTCAGGTCAAATGGACAAACAAAAACAAAAAAATTATCTTGATATGCCTACTTCAAAATATTGTTCGTAGTATTCCTTAAAGTTCTGCAGAATGTCGACTTTATTATTAAATCACTTTTCCTTTGATTATGTTTGATTAATTATTTAATCTAATGTCACAAAACCTTGAATGCTACAGCTGTTCTCTCAACTTAAACATATTAGGGGTATTCTTAAATAAAATGAGCTTTTTAGGGCTTATGTTGTCCTTTAACTTTACTGAACTAGTTTTGTAAGCTAGTCTTACACACCCTACTATCAGACAGACGAGTTCTTTGTAAGTGACAGAACTATACAGGGTAGGTATAAGCAGATGGAGAATTGCTAAAAGTAAACTTTGTAATTCATTTCTGATAGATACTACTTCTGTTGATTTTGGTTGAATCAAATCAAATAAGCATAAATAGAAGCTGTGGATTCTTACAGTGCAAAATTAAGAATCGTTAGAAATTTATTTTAAATTTTTGATACGAAATTTTATAAATTACTATTATTAAACCATTATCAGTACATTGCAAGATATTGATTGATTGAGAAATGAAGTTGAAAATTTGAATTAATTTGTGTTTTTCTAAATAAAATTCAATTTTGGTTCAGATCAATGGAAACTGACTAACATAAATTTGTAGAATGCTCAAATAAAATACTGAACATTTTAGCCTTGCATCGCTTTAAAAATCTTATTAAAAAAGCAAAAGCAGAATTTAATTACAATTGGAAAACAAATTTATTTCTAATTATAAGATTATATGGACAATGTACAGAGACCGAAAATTGTTACAAGCCACGTGACCACTAATTTAAAAGTGGCGCAAAATTTTATTTTTCGACGTTGGCCATACTACGGAGTAACGCCCACCTTTTTTTAACTTAAAATTATATCGGCGTGCGTACGTTCCGTGATTTCTTGTTGTCTCTTTGTTTTGCTTTTTTTGCAGTTTATTTTGTTCTATTTAAAGATCAGTCTTTTTCAAGACTAATGCCCGGTGTTATGGATGCATAACTTTATGGAACTGATAAACTTTTTAAGTGTTGCTCAAAATATTGTACTCTACTTTATAACTATCGGCTTTTTAAGTAGTTACGAGAAAAACCGATAGGTGGCTACTGGACTTCCAACGCTAGAAAAACAAAAAATACTTTAAAAAAGTGAAATAATTTGAAACTGTTACACATTTTCCAACAACACTGTCGTTGTATACCGACACTTTCATCTTAAACATAACCTGCTGTGAAGCCGATATCGGTCCCATAAATACAACATAGCGTTTGAGAAACAACTTTTGGCGATTTATAGAATGCATAACTTTATCGGTTAGATAAATTGCTTTCAGAAACCGGGCATAAATCTGTTTTTTGTAAGTTAATCGAAGTAAGTTAGATCTAAAGCATTCAAACTGTGATAATAAATTATATTTAAGTTTTTAAGTAGTTTCATCATATATCCAATACTACGCCACTGGAAAACTACATTATTTTTATTCCAACAGAGCTACCAATAGTGCAAGATGTGTTGCCTAACCAACAGTAAATTTCGTGCTTACCTGGTTTGTAATTAATTTCGGTATCTCTGTATTACAAAAGGAAAGAAATTTTTAAATTACACTTAAATCAAAACTATTGCTAATATTTGATTGATCAGCTTTCCTTTCTCCTCTTTTTAGCATGGAATTCACTCCTTCTTTGAAATACAGCAATACCAAGCTTGAACTAGAAATTTGATTAATTTCGTTTTTGTTGTGCGTTTCTTTTTAGATATATGCCTGCTATCCTTTGCCATAAGATTTGTATGGGACTGAGATCAGGGGATTGCGCTGACCAGTTCCTCCTGTTAATTTTATTAGTAGTCATTCAGGATGAATTAGTTTTTCTCTATGGTAAGGTTAATAAAATCTTCTCCAAACAAGTCCTTTCCACTAGGCAACATTCTGCAGTATTTCAAGGTACTTTGTGGAATTCATCATCCCAGATACTATATGTAGGTAGTCGACCAATGCCTTGGGCAGACATAAAATTCGATTCCATGACAGCGGTTGGATGCTTACTTGCATTGAGTACCTATACACATCTTGGTGAATATTCTTCTCCAGGAAATCTAATATGTATCGAATTTCTATGATTGATGATACTAAAAGTTGATTCGTTATTAAATTGCACTTTCTACCACTGTTCTGAAAAAGGCGTTTTTGCTTCTCAGAAACAAATGGCTTCTTCCCTTTTAGCCCACAACCTCCGGACCATAATCTAGTATTCAGTAAAATTGAAACTTCTTTCGGTCAAGCTTGTTCTTATGACAGTAGCATCTCGAACTGACGTTTTCCTTGGTCGCCCATTACGCAGTTTGTCATTAATTCTTCTCATTTCTGCATATTTTCCGATAACTCGAACACCTGAAGAATAATCACACTTAACTTGGGCGGTTATGTCATGACTACAAACACCTTCTTTATGATGAAAAATAATCTCCCATTGCAATTGATCTGATAATTTCATTTTTTGTTGTGGAACATCATGAAAATATAAATAAGTCGAATAAATTCTAAAGATTATTGCAGCGCTCGTATACGTACTTATAATTATTATCATTTGAATTAGTGATAGTAATTAGTTCTAAGTAAATGTTAAAGATACCATTACGTTCGCATTATTTTTAACCGATAGATGATCAGCTAAGGGAAAGTTGTTTTTAAGATTTTAAGAAAATAATAGTCGGAGACATTGTCAGTGTAATAATAACTGTCAGATAATTATAGATTATATGGGAAATATGCAAAGAATGTGTATCTATTACGTTTAAAAACATTCTTTTAAGTTTTTTTTCTGTTTGTAACGAAAGCAACCTTTAGATTTTATTAGTGTTTTATATACACCATTGTTTATACAGTGTGTTCGACAATTGGTGGAATAGCTTCATGTAGCCATATTTTCCGTGTAAAACTAAGACGAAAACGTTTATCAAAGAAAGTTTCTGAATATATAATTGCTTCTCGAGAAAGCAATTTAAGTAATTTAAATCTGGCAATATAGGACGAACATACAAACAATAATTATGAAAATCCAGTAATCAAGCAAGCTTCACTTGACCTCTTTAAGATATAAAACAAATTAATAAACTTATAAATTACAGATTTACTCAAATTAATAGTAAAAACTAAATTTAGTATAACCTAGTTTAACAAATGTTCCAATTGTTCTTTGTTAGCTTCCAGGTAGGCGGTTGCTCACGTTGGTACTACATTATGAACATTTCTAAGCATTTGTGGAATAATTAGTTGTACACTGTCTATTATTCGTGCTTGCAGGTTTTGTAAATTTTCTGGAGGTGTTTGGTAAATCTTTTCCTTCAGGAAATCTCAGATAAAAAATCCATAGGATATAAATCAGGGGACCGCGATATAGAGCCATTTACTTTCAAACATTCCCTGATGTTATAAGCATAATGAGCTGGTGCGCCAATATGCATCCAGATCAGTTTATTCGCAGATGGAATGAAAAATCGTCTATCAGTTTATTAATGAATTGAAAATAATCTTCTCCATTTAGGCTTTGTGGTAAAAGTGAGGTTCGATAAGGTTGCCTGCTAATACTCCCATTTAAGCATTATCTTCGCAAACCCCATAAACCCAGTACATAGTATAGGCATATTCGTTGAAACTAAACTTTGTTATTTACCAACAAATAGTTTCGATGAGAAAGTAAGATTATGACAGATTCGGAATGACAATAGTGATTGACAGTAATAATTTATCGAATAAAAAATTTCAAATAGGAGTCGGTTGAGAGTGCTTGTACAGTATTGCCAATAATAAGATTTTTGCCGAAAGCAACAATTTCCAGTTCGATAAAATACAAAGTTTTAGAATTTGCTGTTGTTTTACAAAATTCGTTGATAATATCCTTTCATAAATTGCAACTGTGAGGTGTAACCAATGTCGGTTTTTTTATTTTACGGGGTATTTCTTGTTCAAGATTTCCAAGTTTGATTGGCTCGTGAGGAA
>VTPC01000960.1:0-36075 GCA_011009095.1 Ignelater luminosus
AACTCTTTAATAGCAAACCAAAACCTAAAAGTGGTTTCAAGTGCAACTTAAATTTAATAGGTTTTTCTTCTATTCTTCTATTAATCAGGAAGTTAGTGTAAACTTAGAATTTTTTGAGCAAAACAAAAAGTCTTATTACCAAAACGTCATACACGCGGGAAAACTAAAAAAACAGTGCAACTCCTCAAAAACAAAAGAAGACAGAAAGTCCCAGAGTTATAATCTCGGAACTTCATCTTTTTAAATTCTCTCCTGAACAGCTAGTATACGAGAATTAACTTTGATAAATAGATCTAGAGAACAAGCGATTAAATGTTGAAAATAGCAATTTTGATAATATTTGCTGTAGGTAAGTTTTCGTTATACGTACTACATGTTTAAAATTCACAAAATGATATTTCGAATTATAGAGGATACTAATTCAAAGATATAAAATAAAATGCGCTGTTTCTGAGATACAGAGTGGTATTCATTACCTTTTCCCGGGGTAGGAAAAATAGATATTTGCAAAATGAAATGGTTAGTTCTGTTAGTTCTGAGATCTACATATATGTCAGTGTAGTAAAGAATTTCCTCTTGTATTTTTCTTGTAGAATGAATTGTTTTTGAATTAAATAATATTGAAATTAAATTTCTAGTATTTCATATTTAAGTGGAATCTTCTGTGGAGTTGCAATAATAAACCATCCGTTTTGTGTATAAAACTTATGTAGGGCAAGTATTTAAAGGAATGAGTTTCAGTACATAAACCTATACAAGCTTTTTTTGCTTATTTTACATTTCCGAATCAACACTCTATTTTACGGAGCACTTTTACTAAACACCCTGTATAATTTATGTAACAAAGGATCTTGCTGTTCTATTGTTTGATAAGGATAAGAAACCATTAAATTGTATGGGAATGATATAGAATCGGTTAATAAATTTAAAGTAAACAAATTCTAGACAAATTACACTAATCTTGAAAGGCTCACATGTCAGTAATATGTACAAGTTTCAGTCACGCAAATAAATTCGATCTTCAATTGATTACAAGTGTTCGAAATCGTGAATCTGTGTTGATCGAAAATTACTGTAATTTAATGATGACTTCGGATGGGGTTATTGTTTAATGGCACGAAACTGTGAAAATAAAAAATGTAGGCAATGCTTTTGGTTGAATTCACATTAAACATTTGAAATTGAGATTTTTTATTCTATTTCTGCTTCTTTGTTTTCTAGATCTTTAGTATTATTATTATTATAATACTGTTTACTTCATAATAAGTACATAATAACCTTGTTAAACATAATTTTTACAAATGATTTGGGCTTGTAGCTTATTGTCGAAATATAAAAAAATATTAGAAGATAAATTTGAAATTTCCTTAATTTGTTTTTAAATGAATGTTCTATGGTAAAGATCTTTTAAACGAAATTTTGTCTGACTAAACGATTACTTAGATAAGACGTAAGGTATTCATCATTCTTGAACAGAATACTACGAACGACAACCGCAAAAATTCCATTTTCTATTGTTGGCTAAATTTCCTGTCGCTGTGCGTTTCCTCTGTGTTATCATATTCATGTCTTTCAAAGATATTTGGATTTAAAGAAATTTGAGAATTTCCGTTTTTGTCTGAATATCTAGGACATCATGAATTATTTTGAAGAAGCAAAACCTTCAAACTAGGTACTAATTTGTTTTCGGTCTAACCAACTCTCTATTTTAGCCCATTTAATTAAGTTTTGGTATTACTTTCAACAGTGTTTATTTGAGTTCTTAAATATATTACTATTAGTTTTTAGGCTTTGCCAGTCTAAATGAGAGGTGTTGTGTTGGCTCTACTAAAATGAGAATTTTAATTTTTTAATTATTGACTTTAGTTATCAAATGCACAAGTTCTTCGGCGCTTCAATTAAGACTCTAATAAAGAGAAGCAGTTTTTCAAGACTATATTGTCATGGTCTAGGAAGAATCGCCTTTAATATCCGAAATTAGATCCCGTGCATATTTCTATGAAGAAAAAAATTATTGACTTTGTGTTTTTTTTTCATTCTTTTACTCTTAGTTGTGATTTACATATTTTTAGACTATTTCAAATTTGGCATTTTTGACAAAAAGTTCTGCACTAAACGTCAATAAAAAAATTCAATAGTTAGGTTATGTAGTAGTTAAGATTTTGACGGTTTAGTTATGTTAACACTAGAAATCGGATTTTTAAAGATAACTCTCGTATTCATACATTGCGATTTATACAAAGCAGGTTAGAAATGATCTACCGCAGGGCATTAAAAATAATATGCCTGTTGTGTCATACACGTCACTTATATTTTATTTATAATGTTTATTATTCAAAAATGATGAATATATAAAATGGAAGGACTCCTCAGGCGTTATTACAAAATATCTGGTAATAAATAATACTTGTTAATAAATTATTTCTAATGATTCTAATAATCCATTTAAGAGAAGGTATGGTTAAATGCAATAATGGAATCCGAAGATGCTGATTCTATCGGAGCAGAGTCCAACACACTGGAATGCAGTTATGTTGAACTCTCACCCAAACCAGGATGTACAGATTTAACGATATCCCAAAGTAATGTTTCAGAGAAAGTATACGAATGGGATCGGGAAAAGGCACAGATGCAGGCATGTGAATGTGTTCTGCAGCTATTATTAAACTTTGGACCTTAATTATCCTTTTTGCTTTAGGATAAAGTGCTACGTGTTCTGACTTATAAATACTACGACTGTGATTTAATGCTTGTTCATTCAAACGAAAGTTATCTTCACGAAACAGCATCGGCATTCTGTCTAGATGAAGAAGAAATGGAAACTTTACATTTACAAGAGTTTGTTGACTTTTTAATTGTGCCCATTGAAGTGGAAGTAAAACGTACCTATCTTCCCGTTTTAGAACGGTCTGAAATTGTAAGAGTTGATGAAGATAATAGCTGTAGAAAAGCTTGGAAGTGGATTAGAGACATTTGTACATTGAAAAGTTGTAGACAAGGCCAAAGCACCTAAGTACTAGATAAATTTTATTTTTTTAAGGTAGTTATATTATTATTATCACGTTTTTAATATATTTGTAACTAAGACATTCATTTTGACCTTTATGGTTAAATTAAGTAAAAGTAAGATAAATGATTTTTATTTTTGCGTTTTTCCCCAACTATTGAAATTGCAGTAAAATAAGGGAAAAGAATTAGTTTTAGAAATGAATCAAACTAAAGAGAAAACTTTCGATATTAAAAGTGCCGCAAACGACACATTCGGGCCCTCCCGTCGTATTTAGCCTTACTCCCGTATTCAGACTCTGCGGGAGCAGTCAGAAGATTTCCTGGATACTCGTGAAATGATATGGAAGAACTTAAAAGATTAAAAAAAATTTTTAGACGCTTTAAAGGAAAACTCTCGTATTAGGGACTCCTCAACCTCTGCTGGAAAGTCTCCTAGGGGGGACTTTTATTGCTAGGTTTTGGGCAGGGAAAGCTCCCAAGTGGGGACTTCCCGCTGTGGTGTAAGAAGGTGAAAATCCTGCTCCGGTTCCTCCTAGGCTCTTAAACATCGCAATACCACACAGAGCCCAAAAAAGAAGAGAACCAGGAACTCCCCATCGGGGGCCGCCGTACTTAGTCTATCTGGTTTTGGCGATGGAAAGGTTCTCCAACCCTACGAGCTCCAAGGCGAGCCGCTTAAAAGGGGAGGCCCCTTCTAGTACAAAAAGAACACAAAAAAGACTTGGGTCAACATATAACCAGGTGGTGCAGAGCAAACATGAGAATCACGATGCGGAGGCCGCTTGCTATAACTGATCCGATTTCGCACTTTGAGGTATTAGAGGAACAGAAGATCATCATAATGACCTGTTCGAATGAGTGTGCTAAACAGTGACTTACACCTGTTGTGGCAGTTATATTTCTTCTTGAGGGGACTGTTTTAAAAATAGTTGAGTGGGATGTCTCGCCTTCGTCCCTGGTGTTTTCGTGGAGAAGGAGATCTTCTGGGGCAGACTGGAAAAGACTAGTCACATGCCTAACAAGTTCAGGGAGATCAGAACTGTTAGGGAGAAGAGAGCACAAGGCCCTTTCAAGGAGTGAACAGGCCTTCTCTTACAACCTATTATGGGATGATCAGTATTTTCTTCTGGTGCCTCTTTTTCTGACAAAGGTTAAGAGGAACCCCATTCCAGTACTTCCGCAGGTAAGTAACAGAGGGTAAGTAATTTCTGTTTTTTATCCTTTTTTTGTATGAGTGAGTGCGAGTAAGCAAGAATGCAAGTAAGCAAGATCCAGATGGATGGTATTTATATACTGCAGATTAACATGCAACGCACCTCATTTGCGACTTTTATCATAAGCGGATGACTGTGGGGCATACAGATAGATGCTTAGTGCAGGAACTATGGGCTTACCAAGACTCAATCATGGAACTTGACAGATGGACCGGATGGGTTTTTGCTCATCGAATTCGACCTCCTGAGCTTCCATTTATCTAAGCAAACTAAGCACTGTACCACAGACCTAGGAGCAATCAAAATCACGTTAAAAAAACGCAGCTACATTTTCTGTTCTGCCAGTCATGTCACGGACTGACGAGTTCGTGAGACTGGCGGGTTGGTGTAGAAATGAAAATCTGCCTTTTATCCTTGGATGCGACACGAAAGCACATAACATCTGCTGGCAATAATTCTAAAGGTAGTTCTTTACTAGGGTATGTAAGCTTTATGGAGTTTGATATACTCAACAAGGGTGCCCCTCCCCCTACATTCGTTACCAGGAGTTAGGTAGAAAGTCCTGGATATCACCCTAAACTCGCATACTGTGGTTAACTGGCATGTTTAAGCAGAGTGCTGGTGCACTGATAACATTTGCATGGCGTTGCTAACCTCGTACGTAAGCAGTCGTCCTTTAAAGAGAGACAAAAGAACTCGGAGAGTACTATAGTGGAACGCCGAGTTACAAAAACTTTGGAAATGAGGGTGCAAGCTCGTTAATAGAGCAATGTGCGCTACGATACATGGAGATTGGGACATAAACAAAGTGGCTCACGCATATACAAGTTGCTTATGTAGGAGCAAAAAGAAAACCTGGAAGGAACACTGCGAGAACATAATAAGCCTTCCAATGGCACGCGGCGGTTAGACTTCACAAAGTATTACAAAAGGATAGGTGACACTTCTTAACGGTAACTTCAATGCCATTGAAAAGCAGACGCTTGAACACCTGATAGAAGTTCATTTCCCTGGGTGCACGGCCTTTAATGAAAAATGGGTACACTTGATTAAAGACTTTAGGCCTATTTGCCTTTCGTCTAAGGTTACTTAAATCAGCACATTAGTATACTCACTAACACCCAGGCGGCTCTTCGAGGCCTAGTCGCTCCAATCATTACAACGCGCCTGGTTCTAGAGCTTCACTGCTCTATGGTAGTCTTGTGCCATAGGAATTGAGTGGCTCTTAATAGGTTTCAGGGACTCTGGCATAGAAAGCAACGACCGGAACCAGTCAGCTACGTCAGCATACGCTTCACTAAATGGACAATTTGACAGGTAGGTTAGACTCCTGATAAAGAAACTTACTCTTAACACTGCAAATTCTTTGCTCAAAATGAACAGAGGAAACATATGGATATGACCTACCAGGCATGCTTATCCTGATAAACATCTTATCACTATCGCACTTTGGAAAGTTTCAATGAGAACGAGGAGCCATCTATCCACGTTCTATGTGAGTGCATCCCTATAATGGTGAAAAGGCACCGCCATTTGGGAATCGCACTTCTCAAGTCCAGGGATATTCAAGAAGCCCAGATGAAGGCTCTAAAGTCTTTTGCATCAGCAGTAGGCCTCCTACAGGACAATTAGTTATGTAATGCTAGTTACCTGAGTAGCAACTTCACTGCAGCTCGCACAACGGGCTCTAGGACCTACCTACAATAAAAAAACTGTTTAAATCGATAAAACACCTGGAGGTATTTAAATCTTGAAGAACTGGCTGAAAATAACCCTTGTACTTGAATAATAAATTTAAAAACGATGGAAAAGGAGTTTGTTACTGAAATAAGCGTCAAAAAATATTTTTGGAGATATTTGAAACAATTAAATATGAACTAGCAGAGCTTCTGTAATATTGACATTAGTAACACACCGAAATCTAAAGTTTTTATAAAGGACAACTGTTATCAGTAAGCTGCAATTTCTGAAAACAAGAAATAATAAAACAAAAACTCATTTAGGTAAAAACCAGTTAAGTTTAATAAATCATTTTGTTTTAGTTTTGTTTCCATAACTTTGTATTATGAAATATTTTCCATTAAAACATATCTAGAATTGCAAAGGAGCGTCGTGTTTCACAGCAATGTATTTTTAATAGCCTAGAAGAAAAATCCGCTATGGTGTATGACGATAATAACCATCAACGAAGAATCATTCCTTATGCAAATGCTGTTCATTTTACGGCATGATTAAGTTGAAATGTGCGTGTCTCTCACACTTATTAATCACACGGCCTTTAGATTTCTCGATGGGCCTTGTGTATACACCGTGTACTGCTGTCTACAGCCTGTGCCGCCTTCATTATTAATACACGTTTGACACAACCAGTG
The DNA here is from genome assembly GCA_011009095.1 of Ignelater luminosus. Lineage (NCBI taxonomy): Eukaryota > Metazoa > Arthropoda > Insecta > Coleoptera > Elateridae > Ignelater > Ignelater luminosus. The sequence goes on from VTPC01000960.1 coordinate 6,596, forward strand.
TGTTTAAGGGGAGATTGTCTTAAAGATTATACTTTATTATACTGTTTTGCATTTTTATTTGCGTATTTTTCTTAATATTGTTATTTTCCCTTATTCTAATTTTAATGTAATGTTGAATTAAAACTTATAGCACTCTTTTCTTTTACTTTTCCACTCAATTTCTACAAATCACAATCTTAACTTCTTGAAAGCTCAGAAGCTGCCTGATTTCAGATATATACAATCTTTACATTCTTTTTAATTTAGAGTCACTTTAAAGTTTATTGAGATTCCTATAAATTTAAAACCCCTTTTAAACTGTAAATCTACGTCATTAAGTAATATTTCATCTAGTATTATTTCACAGCAAGTACCTACGATTTTTATCAGTGACTGGTGTTGGCAATAAAGATATCGCATACAGTTAACGAAAAAAATGATTAATTAATGGTCTAAATGGAAAATTTCGTGCAGTATGTAAAATGGCGTTATAGTTTTTAAAAAAATATTTTTAATTTATTTACCTATGCTATAAAATGTAATCTATAAATTGCTATCTTTCATCGACAGTTAATTTTGGATTTTTATAGTTCAACATAATATATAATACTTAGTGGCAATAATAAAAAAGAAACTTTATTTTGCTGCTGGCTGTAATGAAACTTTTAATTTGAACTAAAAATATTTTACAAATAAAAATCCCTTTTAATACTGCCATTTTATCTGTAAATGAAATCTTTTATGATATAAAGAAAGTTTTCTTGATTATATTTTTGTGGATTTACCTCTTGTACATGGAAACACTGGGGGTATTATACCGTGAAACATGCAACTTGCTATATCAGATCCGTATTCTATCAATTCTCTGTCGCTCTTTTTACTGTAAAAATAATGGCAAAAAGTAAAGAAGCAATGAAGAGACTGGTAGTTAATGTTGAAGCACTGAAGAAAGCGGTAGTGGTTGTTTCCAGTCAAAGAGGGAAACGTATCTCCCTTAGGGTGGCATCAAGAGTGTACAGACGAACTGAAATCGTATAAGAACCATTTGGATGTGCAAAAACATTTTTCATCTTATGATTAACCTACGTTACAAACTTTAATTTTCATTCCTTCTGAGCGAATTCGAAATGCTGGCAAAACATGGATATGCAATGGTTCAGATATCACTAAAGATTGTAGTACCAAAGGGAATTAAGTGAAGTTAAGACACATTCCCGAGGATCAATTTCAAGGACCTCGTGACAAAACGGGCTCTTACCCAACACCATTGGTCCAATGATGAGCGACGCATTAAATACATGGTACATCTTATAAAACCTGCCGAGTCTACTCCAGAACAACTAGTGCTTCTGACGCTTAATAACCATGAAACTTCATACATGCCGTTTAAATGATCTTGACAACAAAGTGTGAAAAGCATTACATTTACAAGGCATGGCACATTTAACAATCTAGACAACACGTCCACAAGTTACAATTTTAACGAGGTAGAAAGAACTTATTTTGCCGCATTCTTACAGCAAACAATGACTCCAATAGTGTTTATTGATGGCAAATTTCTCTCTGTATAAATCGATTGTTAAAAATCCCGAAGGAGAACCCATCATGGTCAGGACACGACAATATAGAGACTTCTAGTCTCCGTGCCCACGTTTCGGTTCTTTTAAAAACATAAAGCCGTTTCTAAAGGTACCACCAAGAAAACGGCTAAATAGACGCTATGGAACAACAGAAATAGACTAAATCTTGCAAAGAAGAATTTAAAGAATCCAGCCTCTAAAAGAAAGTCAATTTGCCTCAACTTTGTCTGACAGCTACGATGAAGAAGCTTCAGAAGAAGTTCCATACGAAAATGACAGTGACATTAAGGAGGAAACACTAGCCGATACTTTATCCTCTTTACCTCAATTACAATACGACAACTTGAAAGAAATTGTACTACCAAATAGAATAGAAAGTTATAGTCCTCATAACTGCTGCTCAAGACATATTGTATCAAAAACGTGTAAGTCGATGTTATGCTTAAAAGTATTCTTTGCAGTTTGCATCAAAAGAATTTTTTGCGACTTAACGATTAAAGAGAGCAGTCGAGTTCTTGGCATCATGTACTTTAATAAAGTTCTAGCTTATGGCTCTTTCTAAGTGCCGCATCGTGGCATTTTGTACGACGTGCAAGTTTAAGTTTATCAGACATGAGCACAGAGTTATCCTAAAGGAAAAAAGTAGTTTTACTTTTCCATTTAGTGACGCGTGGTTTTAGGAGACTGGGAGCTCCTCTGCAGCCAAGAGTAGGGATTTAAGATTGGAACAAGAAGTAGTCAAATTCGTGGAAATTATTGTCCTGACATTTACCTAAAGAAAACAAACTTTAGTAAGTGCAGCTGGTCTTACCTTAAAGTTTGCAGTTTCAGGTGAATTTCGAACTACCAGATGTTTTTGACAAAAAGTTGTATTTTGGGTAATTTCCTTGGAAAACTATACCTTAGTGGTATAAAAAGATCCAATGAATTGCATCCCACCTGCTCAGTCGACATTCTTCGCACTAGATTAACAGAAACGCGAATACTTTTAGCCGTGTGCTAAAGATGTTCAAATACTCCATAGTATGCCTGTGTATTCTAAGTTCATTTATGTAAGTAACTTTTCTACATTCCAAAGTCCAAAAACACCGATACAAACTGTTTTTTGAATATTTGTCAGAATGTAGTAGTCTTACAGTAGATGAATTGGTAGTAATCTACAAGTATGTGGAAGTTGGCATATTATTCCTTTGTGGTTTGTCTAATTTTGATTAATCTGTATATTATACTAAATTATAATGATTAAAGGTATTATGATATTAGCAATCGCGTGTTGACGAGGTATGAAAACAATGAAACATCAGCAAAACTTGTTTAGTAAAGTTGCATAAACAATCATTTTTCTGGAAAGCAAACTGTTACTTAAGAAGTTGAAAAACCTGCTGATGATAGTATAACTTACTTCAAGGTTTGACAGTACTTGTACAGCGTCCTTAAGGGCAAAGTCTGTATGATGCCCACATTGCCAAACCTAGCCATAAGTAGAGATACATATAGCCATAGAAAGTATCTGCATTACATTCAACTTTTACTTTGTTTATTTTTTTGGTATTCCCAAATGTAGGTAGTACGTATGATACAGTAGTACACTTTTCAACTTAAGGGTTGCGAACATTTGTTAAATGGGTCACCCGAGGCCAAGCAGTGCATTTACCGTTTTTGCTTTCACCTCTTCCACGCACCATAATCGTCAGAGCTCAAAAATTTCAGTAACAGCAGGATATTGCGCACTCGTACATTTCAACTCGGTTGATCCTTTATTTAAATCATGACATGACATTTGCTTTGTCAAAGATCCGTTGGAGTTATCTAGCTTTCATTAAAGTATTGTTTCCACAGCTGAGGAGAAAATTAAATCAGTCAAATATAATTTTCGTCGTGTTTTTAGTTGCGCAACAGCTCCAAATCAAAATCGATTTTAGGATTAATGAATAAATGCATTGACCAATGGGTTCAAGTTTAGTCGAGTCCGCAAAAATTTAGTACCACACAAGTAAAAAATGCTGAAAATGCTAGGTTAATTGTTTTGCACGCAACTCAATGACGTGAAAAACTGGGGCTTTTACAGAAGACACAAAAAGGGTAGAATTTAAAATCTGAATATGCTGCACTAAAATTGTTAATTTGGCAAACTTGTGCAAATCGACTTTACTTGATCGTACACTTTAGCTTGACGTGGTTGTGCTAGCTAGCGCACATTACCATTAGAGACCTGTTTGTATAACTCAAATAGGCTCTACTACATCTTTCAGGGTCTAATATTACTCTGCTAAACTTGCCTTTATTCAGCTTGAAACTTGGTAACGAATATTTATCGTATGTTATTAATGTTAGAAGAAGTTCGAATTACGTATGTTATGTTAATGTTAAGAGCAGTGTTTAAGGTAATAATGTTAGTACTACTGCTTATGATAATAAATAAAAGTACCTATAAAAATAATCAACCTTATTTATTAGCCTCTAATTTACAGGTGAACAAGTTATTACAACTGTAGAGGTTTTTTGTTGTTGAATCTTGTATGAACTATATTAATGATCTTGTAAATAACGACAGATTTATATGTATCTGTTTCTGTAGATAACAAAGGGGTGAGGTTTGTAGTTGCCGGCGTGTTTCATAAAAGTAGATAATGCTTAAGTGTTCTAAGGAAATATTGCGGTAGGTCGTTTAAGAGGAATTAGACAAAAGAAAAATTATTAAAATTGTGTTGAAAGGCACAAGACTTGTCACGAATGAAGAAACTTGATGCGGTTTTTCCTTCGATAGATAAATACAACTCAAAAGATAGAATAAACTGACAGTTATGTATTTAGAAATGAAAACCAGATAATGGTTGCAAAATCAGTTCGAGTAATTTGACAAATCAATCAATAATGTGTGATTCGCGACTTAATCAGTAAACCGAACCAAATTGGTTGTTTGAATATTACATCATTGGAAGCCACTGTTACAGTTTCATATCTGCAAAACGAAGAGCCATCAATGTCTATATTGTTGAGTAGTCTAAAAGGTTAAGAAATACTTAATTAGAAAGCCAATTTTGGTTAGCACCGGTTACGGAGCTTGATATGATAACTTGCAGAGTTAGCAAAGGATGGATATTTTATTGCTGAAATCTTTTGAAATTACATAGACAGATTAGTCCTGAACCTTGAGTGGACGTTCTGATTAGGAGTATTACTACAAACTATGTTGCTGACGAATTGATGTTAGAGCCTGTGTAATGCCTTTGCCAAAGTTTTGTGATTGGATTTTATGAAACTGTCGATAATGGTGCAGTCTTTAGGATCTCCAGAAGTAATACAATCAAACTACAGTATTGTTTCTGGTATTTATCTAGAATAATTCTTGCCAAAAAAACTTAAATATTTTATGAAAGTTTTCATGGAAGAGCGAAGCGCAGGTAGATAAAGACTTCTACTTTAAATAAAAATACAGAGACCATGTATGCTATATTAGTTTATCGGAATACAGACAAACAACTCAGTATTTGGTAATCATGCTTAGGAAAGAGGGAATTTGTGACAAAATACATGTTTTGATAACTTTGCTGACCCTGAAACAAATGATGGGAAAATCAAGTTTGTTAAACAAAGTTTGCTATTAAAGTTGTAGCATTCATCAAGTTACTAGAGGTTTATCTCTGATTACACGAAAAAGAAATGTAAGCAAAACTCCTTATTGAATTTTCAAGTAATTCCTGAGAAGTAAAATGAAGACCATATCAAAAACGGAAACTGTTATTGTCCAATCAGGAAAGACTTCCGACTTTCGATGTTAACAAAAGGTGATTATTATTTAATTTGTCCTTGTAGAAAAATATTTCGTCTTAAATTTCTTTATTTTTCATAAATAATCCTGGACATGAATTTTGTTTCTTATTTATTTACTGGTAATAATACCATTACACTTTAGTTAGTAGTTTTGGTAAATAGATAACAGAACAAAATATCTACACACTTGCGTAATCTTTAAAATTACAAAGAAAAAAGATAAAATATGTTTGGAGAGTCAAAAATGAAATTTTGTAAAAGATATTTATAGTTACTGTATTGCGTATAAGATTCGCATACCCTGATTATTATTTAATGTTACAAATGATAGTGATGATGTTGATACATCTAGGATTCTATCAAGAGAAACCCGACTTAATAGCATGAAGCTAATTGGAATTATTGCAGAAACTTTCCAAGTATTTTATATTGTCTAATAATTTGTAATTATCTCTTGATAACATTAACCAATTTTGCAAACAAGTAAATTAGATAGACTGATGATAATATTGTTGATAAGTGTAAGACTGACTAGCACCGGTCGTATACTACATGCAGAGTATTGTTCTATTAATAGAACTGAAGCTGAAAGTTTTATTGTTATTAAAATCTTGCATGTAAGAAAGGTACATAAAGGAGTGTCCTTGCACGTAGTGCGTACGTGGTAAAAGAACTGACGAGCATACAGTTGACAGTATCATGACATCGTTATAAAACTCTTTTTAACTGCCGACCGTCGCCAAACTGCCGACCTCACGAAAGACAACCTCTCTACGTGAAAGATATTACTATTCTTGATTTGATTCATAGATTATGAGTTTCATTCAGAGAATAACAGAAATAACTCTTTGAATTATAATTATATTTATATCATTTATTGCATTCTTAATAATTATTATGTTTGGGTAGCAGAGATAATGACTAAAAATAGATATAAATAGCTAAACGTGGAGGTGTATTCAGAATGTTAATTCGACGATTTGTTCAATACCATCGAAGCTGATTACGTTTAAGTGCGATTTTAAACGTTAAACATATTTTTGTTTCTAAAAATTAAATGTAAATTTTAAAAAAGAGAAAAAGAAAAAAACGGAATTCTTTGAATAGTTCAAGTGTTTTTATAGCGTTCATTCATGACGAAAGTAAGTTTTCAGTTTTACTATTTATGCCTATGTACAGTGTGTTGCCTATACCCCTCTTTAATTACACCTTGATATCTGAATTATTAATGTATAAATTTACATAATTATTTCTAAATTTGTTACATTCAGTTAATACTTAAATAATATTTGTTCTTAATGGAAAAATGTAACTTGCCAAATATAAAATAAATATCAATTCAAAGAGGAACATTTCAGGGGTGCAGTGACAATATAACATATAATAGAAAAGTTAAGAAGCTTTTGATTTTCTTTTCAACAAGAAATAATAAATCTCTGTAAATAAACCTGGACGAAAATTCACTTGAAGACTTGATTCAGTTTATACGTATTAACTTGTTGGTGCTCAATATCTAGAATTTATACCATTTTTTATATTGTTCTTTGCAACCTTTTTCATCGTTTTCTTGTTTTGCTTTCTTTGCCTTTCAGTTTTGATATAACCTTTTCTGTCTTTTTTATTTTCTAATTTTTACTTTAGCATAATTGTCAAGAATTTCCAACACAATATTTTGATCCTGTAAACCATTCTTATTATTTGAAAGATTGCTTTCTTCAATACAACCATTGGATCTTAATTAATTCTATCAATTAAACGAGCTAGCGTTTCTTGACCTTTTGTAACTTATTACTTATTGTATACCTTTTAGTGACGACTATAAGTCACGTAGGTGGAACCACTAAGAGAATGAGAAATTCTAGTTAGCACAGACAAAAAGAAAGTTTTTGCATAAACAATTTCTTTTTCAACTCCATTCTGAAGAATACTATCACATTCAGCGTTTTGCTTCGAAATTCTGCTTCTTGTGCGTACGTATGGTTGATGTCCTTAGTGCACGGAAAAAGAGTTTTATAGTTACATTAAGAGATTAGAATTTGATATTCTATCGTGGTTAAGCGTTTGTTGATCTTTCAAATACCAAATGTTGGTAATAGGATGACTTGAAAAACGTCTCAGGACAAACTAACAAACAGAACAATCTCATGAAGTGGCTGTATCATACTTTTACTAAATAAATTTTCTGTCAATTATAGAAAAAGGTAGGAATTGTTTTATCTTATTTTCACGATATACATAACAACAAAGTATCTTTAAAAAGATTATTAGCCCCGAACTTGTCTAATCAATAACAAATTGGCAAATACAAACAGTAAAGTTAAGTACGAGTATAAGGCTATGTCGTAGAAATGTAAGAACATGATGTTTGACAATATTTTTTTGGAAAGTTTCATGTTTTATTAGTACATTGTAATTTAAAAGCACTTTATGGCAGTCTTTATATTTTATAGTTTGGAAAATGGCACACTTTAAACATTTTGCAAAACTGTAAGGAGAGTAACTAAAACAAAATATTTTTTATCGTAGTAACTATTTAAAGAAATTTCTAGGGCGCAATAATTCGTAAAAGGCTATTTTGTTGAAAAAAAAACACATTTCGTAAAATAATCTGTACAAATTTAAATTGGACACAATGAGGGAAAGTATGCAAATCCATTTTAATTAATCACGAGGGCAGAAAGTGAAAAGATTGAATAACTTTTGTTGTTTAGTCGATTTTCCTATTATAGTATTAACAAAATACCTGAAATCTATTTATACTTTTACAGTTTTTAGTTCTATTTAAATTCAATTGAATAACAAGTTTCTATTATAGCGTTTACTTTTATGTACAGTCTCTCAGCATGCTCTTTTATGTACATGTTACCGGAAAACTCCAAAGTGTCGGCAATCCTAGGTTTGCCTAGACAATTTTAAAGTTTGATCTGACTTTAGGCAAAGTACGAAAAATCATAAAATTCAGACTTTGCCTGAAAAGGTTTTACTGTTAAATAAACACTATCAGATGTCGTTGTTTTTATAATAAACAGTAATTTACAGTGAGTATCTCTAATTTATTGTAAACGGTTAGTAGTTGCTTTAACATTAATAGAATTAAAATTGTACACTTCTAAGTTTGCCAGAAAACGTTTTAGGTAAAATTCAAATTAAAATTATTTTTCGCATGTTGCCTAAAACCACAGCGATAATCTTAAGATTGCCTAGGTAGAGCTTCTCGGTAACATCCATTATTTTCAATTCTGTTAACTTTTTCTCTAATCCATTATTTCAATATACGTAGAAGCTTAAACATAAATATTAAAAGAAGAAATATTATTGCAGCAGAAAAAGACTGAACAAAAAATACTAACATCCATAAAACGTTCATTTTCCTTCAAAATAGTTTTCTGGGATAGTCAGTCCTGGTTTACGATTGTTGTTGTTTTTATCTTTGTGGTGTCAAGGTAAGTTTCCTCATTTCAACTCGTTTTGTCTAAGGAAGAAGAAAAAGTTACAGGAGATAAATTCTGGAAATTAGGAAAATAAAATACTGCAAGAATAGCCTCCTTGGATAAAAGTACTTTCTAAGTATGTATCTAGAACTTGAAAATTCGTTCAGATTCAAAAATTTATTTCGTATCGCCTAAGTTTCACATTTGTCTTTGATTGTGTATGACAGTTGTTATAAGTATTTTCTCATATCCTCTTTTACCAGTTACAGTCAAAAAGCCATATCAGAACATTTTCATAGAAGACACTAATGCTCAGCCGAATCTTTGTTAAATGTATAACATCCTAAATGAGATGAAATCTTGGTTTATCAAAACTTTTCGTCATAGTCGTCCTCTTAAAACAGTAGTGATGATTCGATTATATTATATCACACTAGATGTATCAAAAAGATAATATCTATGCTCTAAGGTTGTTAAAAAGTCTTTAATCCTCTTCAGAAGAAAAATCAGAAAATGGTCCAAAAGGGCCGATGGGTTCAGAACTTAACAAGGCATTGTAAAATTCCTAACAGGCTCAAAAACTTAACAATATGTTCACTTATAGGTGATTTACCTAAATGCACTTTCTCGCAAACCCTTAGTCACAAGGCAATACAGTTGATGGGACTCACAAAGTTCGTTTGGCTTGATTTACTATAAACTAGATTTGAGCAGGCTGTTATTCATAGCAAATCAGCGCTAAATCCAAAGCATTTTAAAAGCTAAACTTGTTTTTCTCAAATCCCAAGAATAAGATAAATAAAAAAGTTACTTTTTTTAATTACATACAATGAAACAATTGCAAAAGGATAACATGATAACCGAAGAAGACAAGGAGCTTTCTATTTTGAAGTTAAAAGTTTCTGGTCATACATACACTGTGTCAAAAAAAGTTAAATTCATTTATGATGCTATTTTTACCTTTTCAAAAAAACGCCAAACATGTCGATCTTTATTTTATATCAGAGACAGTTTAAGCAAAAAAAATTGTTCCAAAAAATTCCAAGTAGATGACAGGACGCCATTGTCTAAAACAAATTTAATGCAAATGTTTTGAAACTTGGGCATTATAACATATTCCAGGGAAAACTTCAAAATGAGCTTTGTATGAGACTTTTTTTACAAAATACCATTTTATCACAATGCTGAAATTTTGAACAAAAAAATTAAAATAACGCCATAAATGGATTTGTGCCTTACTCTTTTGATGCAGTGTATGATCGACAAATAATTGCAAACAGTGCTAGAAAAAAAACTGATTTTACTACAGTTATTGGACTAAATATTACATATTTGCAGTATTATCCATAGGCTTGCTAAATAAATAGTACACTACAGTGGGTGAGATGCTACTGGACTGAGTTCAAGAACATAACAAACACTTGAAACGTTTATTTCCACATGTGATCCTTCGTTTCGATATCCAACTTTAGGCGCTTCCATCTTTTGGAAAACTGTTCTAGCTATTTGTCATTCCTCCAGTTAATGGGTGCCTGGGATTCTTAAAAGGTCTGTGTACAGACAGAACAACAAACCGCCAAATTTATCCAATTTATCTTTTGCCCAATATTTATATCATCCATTGAAATTACTTGTAAATACTGAAAACTTGTCTTCTAGGTTAGAAGATATCTTAAATGATGTTTTATACCTTTAACCACTTTAAACTTTTGAGAAGTAAGCTTTTTGCTTTCCCCGCGCTATGAACTCTAGTAAAATTTTACGTGCCTCCATGCGCCTCTTTATTCTGTAAGATATTTCTTCCAGGTCAATGTTGCTGTTTGTCATCTTGTTTACGCTTTTTTCAATCTACTATTCCCAATAAGCCATTCATTAAATAGCAGCAAAGAAAGGTGCTTTCCAGGAATCGGAAAGGTATAATTATATATTTTTTTATTATTATCTTGAAGAAATCTGAAACCTTCCATTCAGAAGATGTTTCACTGATTTTTCTGTATGATGAAAGAGCTACAATCGCTATGTATTTAGTTAGATTCTGTACTGTCTAAATGTTCATTTTCTAAGATAATATTTCGCAAAAGCTTTTGCCTAAATTTTTGGCAAAATACTAGTTGTGAATTGGTTTGGTCTGTCCTATTCCCAAAACCCTGCAATCAAGAAGACATTGTACTTGACACCCCTAATAAGCTCGAAAGATGGGCTACATATGTGGAAGGGCATTTCCACGATAAAAGATCAGATTTACCTCAACTAGAAGAAGTAGGCATCGGATTCCATATACACCGAATACAATCAAGGCTTCCAAAAGTAATAAAGCCTTATGTCATCAAGTAAATAACATAACTGCTAGAGAAGTGGCTGCAGTTCACCTTTATTACAGTAGTAGAAAATCATAAATCAATGAGCCATTTTTTAAATGCAGATGTTTGCGAAACATGAAGAAGCAAAATCCAATTTGTTAAATAGCCCAAAAAATTTATTACCAAGATACGTTTATAAGGAATGAATTGTATTAATATAGATGAAGAAGCGACTAACAGTTTTAGCTATAGTTAAAAATCATTTAGTCCCACAAGTAAGCATTGACACTCTTAACAGTAAAATAACACTAAAAAGACAGACATAATTTATGGTATCAGCAATGGTTCACCAAAGATGAGCTTTCTAAACCTTGAAAAACTTTAGTGATATAATAAGACCTCCAGAGCAATTTGCATTTTGAAGCATAAAGACGCGATAATGTAATAGTATCCTATTCCAAACCCTTAATTTATATTTGCAAGTAATTACAAAAAGAAAATGGCGGTTAGCGATTTATTTTGACAAACTTATCTAATAACAAATAGAAAATGCGTGAAAAAATTATTTTGTTGAATTCGGGCATGTTGCAATACACCTATGATAATTTGTTAATAATGTCGATATGTCATTATCTATCTAATCTATAGCAGACTAACATAACCTATCAACTAGTCCTATAAGGATTGTGAACGTGACTGAAATAGAATTTCAGATTTGAAACGCCACTCATTTGAAGAATTAACTCCTGCATTTAGTCTTCTAAATGATAGAATTGTCAAAAGCAAAATGATTTATTTAAGATCATAAATCTGCTTAGGTTTAAAAATGTTTTGAGAATAGCACAATAAAATCTCAATTTTTAAAATCATTTATTATTTCTTACCTTATTCTGAATGTCAAAAAGTTTCTAAAATAACATAAAATACATCATTTTTATTCTTCAGGACGTAAAAACTGTAAAAGCATAAAATTTCCCTATTTTAGTAACGTTGCGTCTTGCCGCGCCGTCGGACTAAAAATGTTCCATATAAAATTTATATATTTTTATGTTATAATTTATATACTTTAATTACTCATATCATAAATAAAATTCTACAAAAAAGTATACCTGATATATACTTTATAAAGTCACAAAAATTATCAGATTTTGATAAACACGTAATATTAGGTGACGTAAATCTGATACGTGCAGTAATAACTTGACTTATTAAAGTCGTGCAAGTAATTATTTTAATTGTAACTGCGGCTTAAAAAATCTCGTGATGATTTTATTAATTAATTAATATGTATATATTTAAATAAGTAACCCATTTAGATAAAATAAAACCAACTAACTAACTTATAGACATAACAAAAATAAAAAAATTTTATTTAATGTTTCAACTAAATTAAATAACAATCAGATATTATAATAATTACAAAATAAGAATAATTCAAAACACAACTAAATTATCTAATAAATTAGTTAATAAACGTTAGTAGGTTATGGCAATGAAAACCAAAAATATAAAACGTACAAAAGTCGAAAATAAAATCTTATAATTTAAAATAAAATCATTTTCCCATATGTAGCTGACTTATAATTAACAACCAATAGCGAAGACTCAAGCATGGTTGCCACGTGCACCGAAAACATAACCTCACTTTAATCCCACTATGTTTCATGTATCTCTCCAACTCGTGAAAATTCAAATAAATGTATTTCTAAATTAAGGCATGGTGCGTGCATCATCAAGCATGTTTCTAATTGTAGCCTAAAGGTAAATATTGTAAATGATTATAGTACACATATAAAAATGCAAATCGTTACTAACAGCCAACTAATTACACTTAATCAATGCGCATACTTGGAATGTTAATTCTTATTAGGTTATCCAAATAATGCGTCGCCAGGTGCAACACGAAAAGCACCTGGGGGAGAAGCACTATTACTAAATGCACGCCACTTCACTAGAAGATGACGCCCGCGACGCGTCCAAGGACCTCGACGAACGACGTCAGAATGTGCCATCACCAACGCCCTTCCCAATTTTATACCACGGTGTCGAGCTACAAAGAGGGGGCAAAACACTTTTTATTCCATCCAGACTCAGTCGCTCATCTGCAAGTCGGATAACACACCTAATTATCAAGTTAATATGGCCATTCTGTATGGCCGTTGGAAAGAGGTTTAGATTTGGTTCCCGGCGACGGAGAACGCCGAACGATATGCAAGGAGGAGCGACGAAGACGGCGAGCCACATTGATATTATAAGTAAGTTCAATAGCTGTATTCATTTGTAAACTAAGGCCGGTATATATTCAGAGGGAGGGCAGAACTCATGTATGTTTCATACAATTTAAAGTACGGTTATATTCAGCGCCGCGACGCCGCACGATGCCATGAAAGAAGGATTTTCCAGCTGTATAACGATTCTGCAATGGTCTCTCTTTCACGAACGGTACTGCATCATAAGTAAACAGGTGATGACCACAGATATGTTTATATGCAACAGGAAGATACAATCTGGCTCCATCCAGCTCGGGCGCAGCGGAGATTTCAACGCTGTACCTGCACAAGACTCCACACTGCTAAAACGAGCATCGGCCTAGGTCGAACAGTTTTCCTTTTCGCCACTCTAAATCAACAATAACTATGAATAACTGTTAAAATAGAACATTTTATTAGAGATAGGGCTCAGCTCGGTGCAAATCTGAATATGCAACGAGAATAAGAAACGAGGAAGAATGCATAATTCAAGATGTAAATTAGAAATAAATTAAATATTAAAATTATGGCAAGAAAAAGAGGCTTATTGATTATGTATGCAGCAGGGAAAAATTAAACCTCTAATGAAGAAATATGCCTTTTGGGAGGCACGCAAAAGAAAATTACATCGTGGCTTTTTAACCCTCTCAAGGACGAGCGCAGGTGTTACATCCCTAAATAGACGTAAACCTGGAAAAGTTTGGAATTTTTCAATTTACATGCTTAATTTCTTTTTGATAAATTTTAAAACATTTTTCTTTTGATGTTTACTATAGACAAAATTACCTTTTACTTGCTTGAAACCGAAACGACTAGGCTTTATTCAGTTTTTTTCTTGTTGTAACAAAATAAAATTGATTTAATCCCCGATTAATCAACGGTAAATTCAAAGCAAGATGTCTTGAAAAAATATCTTTAATTTCAAGAATTATAAAGCATGCAACGAGAAAACAAACACACATACATATTATGTTGCGTTGCATTGTTTCAGTTTCAAGATTCTTCGGTAACCACACATTTTAGTGTAATTCCTTCATTATATCCTCAACAACTGCGTTTGGTAACATATTGGTACAAAAGTAGTTTTTTGCTTTAACGTTACTAAGACCGTAAAACACATTACCACGATATAATAATTTTATTTTAATTTCTAAACACATCAATGTGACATCATTTCATTTATCAAGAGGCATAAGAAAGATATGACTGAAAGATATTTTGGGAAAAACAAGATATCATTATCACATAACTACAGTAATGTTCACTATTTAGTTACTTTTCTGAAGGCAGCTTTGAGAGCCAAGTTAAGAGCTGAATGCTTTCAATTGCTAACAATCTCCTTTAATTGAAACTTACTGATCCTTTGGGGGAAAGTAGCAATTACAATTTACTACCACTTACTTTAGGCGTGATTTCAACATTGTTACGTTTTAGGAAGTCTTTTTAAAATTATCAGACAACACTGGCTGCTCGCTCAGGACCCTAGACAATCGTTATTCATAATTAGATCAAAATTCATTTCCAGATTTATTAAGCTTTTTCTATTATCTTTAATTATGAAATTGTCTTGATTTCAAAATTAATTAGAGTTTTTAAAACTTCAAAAACATCCAGTTTAATTTGAAAATAAAATATTTCGTCTCATAATATAAACTAAGTCCTGTTTAACTAAACCAAAATAAATTGATTGAATGAGGCTGCTCAATCAGGTTGATAACGCATGAATTATCTTATAATTAATAAAAAATGGAACCTCTAAATGTATGCTACCAAAACTTTCTTATTATATTTTAAAATACAGCCTCGTCCTCGTGCGCTACTGCTCATGGTAGAGCTGTTTATAGTCCTTCGAGCCTGCTTGCCGAATGAAATAATTTATGTATACTCAGAGTTCTTTGGCTAGGCTCAGGAGTAACGACGTTGGAGTTCGACATGGTTGTCTGAGTCCTTCGGTTACGCTCATCTGCCTTGCCGTTGGAGTTCAAACAGAAATCATCTCAAGAGTTCAACTACTACCTTGTCACATTATAAAATCGTCCTCAAATCATTTAGTTGAATCTCCGTAAAATCCACACTATCACTCGTCCTTCAAACTATCCAACATCCATCCACGCCAATTGCCTATAATCACATTCCATGAACGACATAAATTAACGCAAGTCTGCAAACCACTAAACAATAACCCTTCTTCTCCCTCTTCAGCCACGATAATTAATCACCATCTAACATTATCTCCTTCCAAGGAAAAAAACTGTTAGTTCTGAGTTCAAGTGATGGAGCAGTCCGGACATCCCCACATTATAGGATTCAAAGCAGGTTACTCCGTATCAGCCCGCGTACGTGCCATCAGAACCATTGCATCTAACCTTTCATGCCAAAAAATTTATTTCTATCATTAACAATTACCTTCACATCATCATCGTTTCACCAGGCACCGTAACTCGCAATCTCAGTCAAGAAATGCAGTAGGAGAAGCATAATGGTATCACAACGACCACATTCAGCTACACCAACAAAACATCCGAAAGTTTAACAATTTGTCTTGATTCACTGTCATTTTAAAACCAAACCATAATAAACTATAGTTAGTGAGACTGCTCAATTGAAGTGATAATGCATTAAGCCAGTCAATGAATGCCCGAAATTCCAGTTTTTTAATACATAAATAACGATAATAATGAAAGTATAGTTTTCTTGAGAAATCACGAAAATTATCCGAAAACTTCAAATTACTGTAAGTTCTGACCTGTCGAAGATTAATTAGTAAATATACATATTTCTGAAGAAAATGTAATGCTCTACAATTTTCTCTTTGACGACTTTTCTGAAAACATAAGGCTGAGGAGTTAGAAGGACAAGTTTGACGAAAAATGTGATGCAAAAAAAGTTTTTCAAAAATTATCGATTTTCGCTGTCGAAAATCTCGGAAACTATAACACACAGGAAGAAAATGAATTTAGACATTCGTGTAGGAAATTCAATTATCTTTTATCTTGTAAGAAATATTTTTTACCGTACGACGCACCGTTTCCGAGTTATAAGCGAAAAACCGAAAAAAGGAACCAACCCAACCCCCCCGCTGAAGCGGCAGGGCTAGGAGCGGGGACTTTTAGTATCTTTGCCTCCTTACTACCCGCAACACATTCCTTAAGAAAAAGAATCTTTTACAATCCCCTTTTCGGCATTCATTGACTTTTCTTGAGAAATCACGAAATTTATCCGAAAGATTCAAATTGCTGTAACTTCTGACCTGTAGAAGATAAATTATTAGCTCTTACATATTTCTGAAGGAGATCGAATGCTATACAACTTCCTGTCTGAAAGTGTCTTGGTAAAACATAAGGTTGAGGATTTAGAAGGACAAGTTTGACGAAAAAGGTGAGGCAAAAAAGTTTTTCGAACATTATCGACTTTCGCTAGCGAATATCTCGGAAACTATAACACACAGAAAAAAAATGAATATAGACATTTGTGTGCAGAATTCATTTATCTTTTATCTTGCAAGGGATATTTTTTATCGTACAACTCACCGTTTTTGAGTTATAAGCGAAAAACCGAAGAAAGGGACTTTTGTTGGTTGTAAGAGCTGTGCTTTTAGGTTAGTTTCACCCAGAGTCTGTCTTTACATTTCTTCATTATACAAAATTCGAATCATTATGCACTTTTAACATGCTTACACCACATTGGTTTGCCACAAGCAAATTTAAGATTATTCTAACGCAAAGTCTACGTTTACTAGTAGATAATATCTCTAATTTCAAAGTTTAGGTTCTATTTGACAAAATCGCATAAATCAGTTAGGTTACAATTAGGTCTATCATCAAACCAGTTTTTGAAAACTTGTCCGTAATTTCTTTATTATATTTCCCTTTAGTGTTAGCTTAAAACAATATAGTTGCTTACTAGCTGTTAAACTATGCTATCTCCTGTGTTGTGTAATCATGTCTCACGGACAGGTAAAGATCTTGCTTTAACCACCTCATCTAGAAGATGCATCAAAAGTCTAAATTTCGCAGTAAGGAGTAAATGGCGTAATAGTGAACCAACAAAATGTATTCAAACCTTGAAGTATTAAGTACTTCTTACTCGTCATTATGTATGTACTATATCAACATATAAAGTGCTCTATAGAAAAGATCATTCTTATACGTATAACTACGGTTGGTTACAGCACTTCGAGGTGCAGAACTTACAGTGTGCTTTACTTAGTGCAATAACGTTAAGAATTGTGTATTCAAAAGGAGGTTTAAGTAAAAGTCGGTTCTGCTCAGTGCACAAATTCTATTTAAATGCCAGTTTTGCATTTGTCCAGCTGAGCGTAAGGACATACTTATTGTTATTTCTTCCGTGTGCTACGAGAAGGCATCTGCTAAAATTAACTTCTAACAAAACTTCTTCGGAGTGTCACCTTAAGACATAGACATCCAAACGAAACGTATCTCAAAACTAAACAAACACTTAAGTAGGCCTGGTCAGCATCGTTCAACATCAGTACACGACTTCCCACGCCACAACGAAAAATGATCCGTCATCGTCAGCATCACATCCTGTTGGTGTTTTGTTGTTTAGGTGACCTCTACACCAGCCATGCACGTTCTACGTTTATTGTTGTGATTGCAAAACTAAAAATCGGCCTACAATTAGAGAATAACTGGAGGAAATACCTAAAGTAAGTAGTTCTATTAGGCTTTTTGGGACAGAATATCAGGAAAAGAAATAGACATGTAAAGCTCTAAAACGTCAATACTTCCGGTCTGACAACTTGCCATAACCTTCAAGTAAAGACATCCATAGACTTTAGGATACCTTTCCTCTACAAATACTTCCAAATAAATTTATCAAAAGAGGAAGATCAAATCTAGGATCTGTAGCAGAAATAAGAGCTATTGAAAAAGAGTTTTAGGACATTATGAATTAACTGAATGGAATATATTGGCCCCGAAAAAGGGGAAACGTTTAAATACTTAAATCTTTCCAAAGCTGTCTTGTCTCAAAAAGCCCTAAAGAACATCTGCCAAAAATACAAAGAAAAAGATGCTTTCTATTAATCCAAAAGTCTACTTGACAGCTTTAATATAACATTTCCGTTTACTTCAGTTTCTATTATTGATTACGCAAGTATTATCCAAAAATTATTATTACAAGATAGGCAACTCGATCATTTTTCTTGTAAAGATATTTCTCACTTGCTTCAATTTATTCTTTTAAAATTTTGCTCTTAGGATATGCTTTATATTTGTGAAGCTGTTTGCTTTTCAGGTATCCGTGATGCCATAAACACTGTGCGAGAATAGAACCCTTATCAAACAGTTTTGAGTCCAAACTTCAAAAAAAGGCCAATAGCAGTACACCGTTAGGTAAACCGTTTATCATCTGCAACTACCTTTTCTACCTCATCAGGAGAATTAATGAATTTGTCGAAATATATGTGTAAACGCTTTTAAAAATTGAGTTCTTCTTTCCATCACGCCATTTAGAAATCATTCACCATTTCGGTTGAACAGGCATTTAAAAAAATCGTATGGGATTTTATAAATCGTGTTTGATAGATTCAGGGTTCGAATCCCCAGGCCGACAATTTTTACTAAGGTTATCCGTGATCTTCTTTAGAAGTCAGTAACTTCCATGGTTTTGACTACTTTTTAGTCAAACTTTTCTTTTACCTTTTTCAATTATTTATTTTTGCGTGAAAAAAACCCTTTGAACTTACAAAGCAACCCACCTTTTAATTGGAGAATGAACCTCTCTTTTTCTTTAGATCAGAAAAGGCTTGCCCCTGATCTATATTTCCAAATCTCTAAGAAATCTGATAATAAAATTTTTGATGTTTTAGTTTTACAATAAAAGAATTCGGTTTTGCAAACATTTTGGAGCCCCACTAATGTTTTTTCCCAAGGCCCTGCAAAACGTCCATTGCAGTTCAATCATCATAATCTGAGTTTTGACATAAGATACAAAACTACATAGGGTCTTTCCAGTTTTATACTTACCAAATTTGGTTTCTTTTATTCTTGAAGAAAACTTTTAATAGTACTGGACGACATAGTAAATCTGAAACAAGATGCAAAATCAATATTATATTTGTAGTATCTTAAATATATTAAATACAACAATGTAATAACAATAATAATAGCCATCGGAGCAAATTTATTGAAAAAATGAGAAATGTATTTGATGGTGTTGGTTCAATTTAATTATATCAGTTTTTGTGCTAGCATAAAAGTTCTCTTAAGTTCGTTCCATAGAAATCAGCTGAAAGATCCAAATTGTTCATTTCTAGAAAATATTCAAAGACACAAACGGAGACAATGGTCTTCTCTACTATGTGCACTTTCTTGGCTTAATAACCATCAAAGAAACTCTTGGTAAAGCTTGCAATACAGAAACAATAGATCCTTACAGGAAGGTATCTAGAACTGACTAGTTTTGTAATTCGAGAGAGTAAAACCTATACAAATTTAAATAAGCACTTATTTTTCTGTCTGACATAGTTTGGGGGCGTTCATTTGAACTTTTGGACGTTTGCTATAAGTCCCCCGATGTTGATGGGATTGTATCCAATATATTACAAATAACAAGCAATCTGTTGACGAGGAAACCGACTAATAGTTTGACTGTACCTTGTTTGATCATAAACAGGTAGAATGCATATTTAGGCAAACCCTTTGGGATTTGTTAGTCTACAATTTTTTTTAAATCTTACAAGATTTGAAAAAATTATTGATTTGGTATTATCTGAGCAATCCCTACGAGACAAGTGTGGTTATTAATAAAAACATTATCAACAGAGTTGGACTACAGACTAGAAATGCAGTCGCATGATAAAGTGATGTCGTAGCAAACCTTTTTTGGCGCGGAAAAAGTATTCTTTGAAATCAGCGACTTTCTGTGTACTAAAGTATGGAGCTTGCTTTAGTAAATAAATTGGACCTTTGTCTGTATAATACAAATATCTATCTTTAGCTTACAGGAAGATATGTTTAAGAATAGAATTTTTTTGACAAACCTTAAGATATGATGAATGATGTATTTGTCCTAGTCTAACAAAATGCATTAGTAGAATATAGAAACGGTTTGGATGGTTTGTGTAAAAGCCAAGTGGAAGATAACTGAAGAATGATTATTACTGAGCAGGTATAATTAAAAGCAGTAATAAAGTCTTCTTATACTATAACATTTTTCCGTGAACTAAACTTAGCAGCTCGACAAATTCCTGCGATGTTATTGTTCACAGCCATTACAGGCTATGTATTTGGATTCATAAAGTTAGAGGCAGAGAACATTAGCTTCCGATTGCTAATAGCTTGTAGCTGACGATTCTGGTACAGGAAAAAATTAAGGACAGGTACAATAAGTATTAAGACGACAGACCCCGACGTACTTTTGGAAAATAAAAAAGTTTGTCGGTATTTCGTCTTAAAATTTAAGTACCCATGTTTTGCTTTAAGAAATATAAGTAGTTTAGCTTGCGTACAACACTTGAAGGTATTAGTTCCAAATTACTGTATTGTCCGAGGTCACAACCAAATCTTTGAATAACCAGCTTGTGCTATTGCGGTACTAGGTATGTTCTAAAATTGTGGTAATATATCTGCCATGTTTATCACACTAATATGTGTAAACAGTGCGTTGACCCGCTGTATTTTACTATTTGTATTAGATCTGTAACTTCAAAATAGTTTTAACCATAAAATCTCCTTTCCTCTATTTTCTTCATATTAATTAATCCCTTGTGTAATGACTGTTTATTAACTTAAATTCGAGATTATGGTCATCTTTCATGAGACTTGTTTCTCATTAGACGTGCTCGCTCTTTAACTCTCTATCACATCCCGTATTTATATATTCATATTTTTAAAAAAATGTTTCAGCGGTTTATAGTGAGCAAACCTCTGGCGTACGTTGTATCTGTATATTATTCAATATATGCATGCTAATGGAGACAGTCGGTTATTTCAAAATAGGTGGTAGTTATGAAGCTGAAATTCAGCGTGCTTTGTCTAGTTCTTTTGATATTGTTACAGTTTGTTTTACGTGCTATTGTTTAGTTTATTTTACACATTTAGTGCTATTTTAGCTGAATTGGTATACATCCTTCCTGTTAGTATACAAATCAAGTTTTTTTTTTGGTGTGTACTATATCTGGTTATACACTGTGCATTGTCGGTTAGGAAATTTGTCACCGAATTAGCGAAAATAGATCTAAAGTTATTTTACGGGAAACATAAGCCAATTCTGACTTTTTCCCGCGATCAGAAAGCGAAGACGATGATGATAGCAATGCTGATGAAGCATACCATCTGGATCCATTTCAATTTCTCGAAAATTCTTGTCTTGTATAACTGTAGATTAATCTTTTAATGAAGATCTCGATGGACGATGTTGAAAATGTTATGTCCAATGCATTAGATACAATGCTTTCGACTTCAATCTCTAAAAATCTGAGCTACAAATTCCAATACTGAAAAAGTACAGAAAAAGTACAGGCAGTAAGTAACACCAGGAGCAACACCTTCCACAACTTTAACTTCAGGCAAATTGTCTCTGAATTGGAAGAAGTCAAGCAAGAGATCTTATCATATACCAGTTTAGCAAGGTCAGTTACCCGCTGCAACTTTTGTCGAAACACCTGTGCAGTATTTTAGAAAATGGTTCGACTCTTTTTATCTATTTATATTGCTGACAAACAAATCGAACTTTCATACCAACACTCAAGAATCTGAACAGTCCATAGGCATTGTGTTTTTTATGTCTTCGATTTTTATTCTCAGAACGCGAAGATATTGGAATTCCATGTGGGCTTTCACAGGTGTGAGATGTAATACCGTTTAGAAGATGGGCGCTGTTAATCCTCCTAGCCGTATCTTCAAAATCAAAATAATTGTGGATGCAGTTAGAAAAAGTCTGAGCAGTATTCCACTAGAGCAACATTTGTCAGTAGACGAACAAATAATTCCCTTCAAGGGCCATTCTGGTCTGAAACAATACAGCTCCAAAAAGCGGAAGAAGTGGAGATACAAACTGTTTTGCTTGACAGGGGCAGGGACAAATCGTATATGATTTTGGATGTATACTGAGTCAGAGGAGCAGCGAGTTCACCTTTCAAACATTAGTACAAGTACCAATGTTGTCATACGCTTGGTACAAAATGTTTCAAAAAATCAAACGTCTTTTATTCTATGATAATTGATTTTGCAGTTCAGCACTTCAAGTTGAATTAGCCTAAAAAGGTGTTTATAGGTTGCTTACGACACAGGCTAATCGTATGCTAAATAATGGTTTGCCTTTAACACAAAGTGTAGAAATGAAAATTGTCAAGTAGTTACATACAAGCGTTGTAAATTTACTTATTGGTCAAACATTATCGATAGAAAATCGAAGCCAAAAATAGAGGTAAAGTGTCCAAGTGTCGTTTACAATAAATTTCTGGGAGGCGTGGATCTAATCGATTTCCTCTTGGCTCTTTATCGTATAAAAACTAGCTCAAAAAAGTATTAACATACATGCGAATTTTCTTCCATTTGCTGGATATGTACGTTGTTGTTGCTTATTTATTATACGGGCCTCCGATGATTGCGCTTTAAATAAAACAAGACAGCTGTCATTACATGAATTTAAATTGGATGTCGCAGAGTCTATATGCTGATCTGGAAAGCAAGAAAAAAACAAAGAAGATCATCTACTACTACACCACGGAAAAAATCAAAGTGTATCAGTGTTCCAAATGTGGATTGCAGAAACGATAAAGCAGATCATTGGTCAGAGTCTGTGTCAAAAACCGGAAGATGCAACAACAGCCAAAAAATTACAAAAGTCAAATACGCAAAATGTAACTCCTCTCTGTGTTTTGTTTCGGATCGCCCAGTGTATATTTAAGTACCAACGTGTTTTTCAAAAATGTGTTAGTCAAATTTTGTTTTCTTCGCAGTTGTAATTGTAACCTAAAAGGTTCTCATATTTTATAAGAAAAATATAAGAATTCTTGTATAATAATAATAAAGGCTTGTACCACAGAAGGTTAAGTATCATGCTTTTATACATAAACAGAGAGGGGTGTATACGCTGCGTCTTCCAACGAAAATTATTTAGGAGAACTGTCTAAATATTTTTTACGTTGTGATTAGATGACTTTTTTAAAGGGAACTAAATATTTGCATATAATTTACTAAATATTCCGATGCCAGTTTAGATATCCTGGTCTCATGTTTGAAAAATCCTTATATAAGCAAGAAGCGACATTTATATTTTCCAGCTTTTCATGATTGTCTTGTTCTAGGGGAGGTGTGGATTAAATGGGAAATAATCAAATCAAATCTTCTGTTTCGATATTCACCCAAAGCAACTACTAGTGTAGTAAATATCTTCGTTTGTTGCAAACTGCTAGAAGTTTATTTCCGGTACAATTATTTTTTTTCTTTTGGTATTCTATCACTTATTTCCGACGCCATAAAAGTATTTCAACACATAATTTTAGATAACTGCCAAAAGACGAAGCCAGAATATTTTCTCCATTTCTCTGTTTTCATATATATCTAGGTATTTTATCAGAGAAATGTAGTATGTTATTAGGTAAATATTTAATATGCCAAGAAAAGAAAAATAATAATTTGAGATGTGAATAAATTATGAAACAAACAGAACAAACACTAATAAACACTATACTAACAGTGTAATTGCACATATACAGCCTCTAATTACATAAAGTGTAAGTACATACCTACATACGTTTCAAAGCTAGTGTTAATTATACCTAAGGGTTTAGACTGTTATCAACACAACAATTAAAATTCGAAACGGATCAAGATTTCTACTAAACAGCACTAAAATAAAACACTTCCAGTTGACTTGATGAAAGAGAAGAGTTCGAAGGTAAAATTTTAAGATACCGTAAAACTGTGTTTATATTCCGAATGCATATATTCATACATTAGCTTAATAGCGCAAACTTAAAATTGTAAACGGTTTTGATGAATCGCCATTTCTGCATTTCTAAAGCAACAGTGTGTTTGGTTTTATGATTCCCTTGTTGCTGACGCAATTCTATCGAAAGGAATGGAGCAGTGAAAAGGTAAAAGACGCTGTAAAAATATAGAAAAGCCGCTCACGAGCTAACCCTGGATAAGCTGCACATTCACATGTATGAATTCAGCACATCAACATCAAATATCTTCGCATAAAATATATACTTACCATAAGTTGCGAAGACGTCCCTTTTGCTAGTTTATTTGCTCTATTTGTGAAAAAAATGTTTATTATTAAATCTATAAGCAATTCGATTTCGTTTTATTATTATTTAATGTTAAATCAAGGAACGTGCTTGTATTTAATTTTTGTTCAATCAGCAATATTAATTCGGGAATAATGACACAAGAAAAATTTAATTTTTTTACTTAATTGGTTGCTTTGCAGTATTAATCTTACACAATAAAATAATGTTAATTACTTTTAGTACAAAAGCAAGCAGAAACTTCCACAATCTACGTTTATTAAACGCTATAAAAAATAGATTTTTGAGGTACACCATTAAGCTTAATAAAAAATTATCTAAATAGCAGAAAGCAATTGTTGTAATTTAGTGTCGTAAAAACAAGTGAAATGCATAATGAAAATTGGTGTACCACAAGGTACAATACTAGGGCCGTTGCTTCTTAGTATCTACTATATCAGTGACTTATTTAAATTATACATTTCTGGCACTGTTGCTGACGATACTGCCATTTTCTATCAAGATTTATGCTTAAAGCGCGAATTTGTTCTTGTAGTATTCAACAATTGCATCGTATTAAAAAATACTTAACTTAAAATCCATTAAAGAGGTACGATTAATGAAAACTGTTCTATTACAATTACAATACTAATTCGGCTGTTTGCCTGTAGAGTAAATAATTTTAATGAACAATTCTATTTACCTCATAATGTATACAGAGTGTCCCAAATTGAGTATGATGGTATGAGTAACTTTTTTATTATTACAGTTCGAGCTTTGGTTAGATTCTATTTAATTATGTAAAAATCCAATATGCCGCCCATTTAACAGAAGAAAGTTGTCATTAATATGTCGGAATCCGTCATCTTGAATTTTGTTTTGGCATCATTTTTAAGTGTATTTCATCGAAGCAGGCAACTTTTATATTAAAACTTTTTACATTACTTACTTAACCAAAGCTCTAACTATGATGATAAGAAAGTTACCCATACTATCCTACTCAATTTGAGAGACCCTGTATATATATATTTCAATAATGTTTAAATAAAAACGCATTTACTAGGTTGACATTCGCCCCCTATACCACGGCAAATAATGTTGTTCATAATGACAAGACATTCTAAATTGACGACGTTGAGAAACATCTAAGACTAATATTTTCATACTTTAACAAGGGTTGGATATACAATCCAAATAAAGAAAGATCTCTTAGTAATAAATACAAAAGTAGATAGAATCCTAAGATGCCCTCTACTCGTTTATTATACAGCTCATACGTCAAAATGTGCTCAAAAAACAATATCGTAGTTTTAACTATTTTTTCAGGATGTCGCTCATGCAAAGCTTTAAAAGAGTTATTAAAATTCAAAATGCAAGACATCAGAATACCCAAGAAAATGCAAAATGGATAATTAGGTACCAACAATGATTAGAAATCTTCATGCAAAACAAAGAATGATGGATCTTGACGGTAGCTATAAAATAGCTAAAGTCTGAGGTTGATGTAATACTTTACATTATCTGGAAGTAAAACAGAATTTCAAATAATAAAATTCGTAAACATACGAGTATTTAAAAATTGCAACTTTATAATGAAAAATACCATATTGAAATAAAGAATGAATGGTAGTCTATGACTTCCCACGATGTAGAGGAAGAAGAAACCTCAAAGCAACTACGAGGAGATCAACATCAAGCTTATCAGAGAAGGTAGGACCAGAGATCTGTATACGAGGCGCCTGAAACAGAAAATAGCAGAAAACAAAATTGTCATTGAAAGCGATGTCGAAACAGACTGGAAAAAATGGAGAATAATGTAATGAATGCAGCAGCAGAAGCTCTAGGAAAGAAAAAAATAAATAAAAACATTAAGACACCATGGTTTTCAAGAGAAGTAAATAACTAGCTGAGGAAAAACGAAAGGCATATCTACAATATGTGAGCAATAAAACAACGCAAGACTACGCTAACTCTAAAATAGTAAGAAATAGGATAAACTCCAAAATAAGAGAAATCAAAATGAAATCCTGGAAAAATTTTACCCTAGATATGGAGCTCAGAAGAAGATATGGGGGATGCTAAGACGTAGAAAACAAGAAACGAATGAGTATGCTCAGTCATAGGCAATAAGCCAAGGCACGTGGACGGAATACTTTCGAAAGCTATACCAAGAAGACTAGTGCAACCGAAAGCACACTACAACGCCACCAACAGAAACCATGTTAATAAACGAGTCCTTAATAGAAGATACCATCAAAATATATAATATACCAAACGAGCTACTTAAATATGGAGGACAGGAATTAATCAACAATAACAATCCCCTATCAAAAAATCCTTTATACCGGTGCCGTACCAAAAGAATGGAAGCAAAGTATTACCATCCCAATATTCAAGAAAGAAGACAAGAAGAGCCCAGAAAACTATCAAGGGATAACACTTCTCAGCATCGTGATGAAATTGTTCACACGAGTTATAAAGTCCATGGTTACCAAGCACATAGACATCAGCGAAGAACAACATGGGTTCCAAAAAACAGCCAAATCATTGGCGCTATATTTTCGGCAAATACTAAAAAAATCCATAGAATATGGTAAGCCGGCATTCATGTGCTTCGTGAACGTGACTAATGATAGAGTAAGACTTAAAGACGTCATAGAAACTCTTGAGAACAACATTCTCAAGCCTATATCTGGTATAATTAAAGAATTAAATTCAGAGACAACAATTCATATATCAGGAAACAACAGCCTGACCGAAGAAGTGCCTATGCCTACAGGAATCAGACAGGGAGAGTCATTGAGCCCCCTTCCATCTAATATAATCATGGACCAAGTGATAAAGAAGGTTAGACAGGTAGGACAAGGGTTTAAACTGAACAAAGGAGCAGTAAAAATAATATGCCATGCTGACGACGCTGTGCTGATAGCGGAAGAAAAAGACGATCTACAAAGAATGCTGCATACCTTTTTAATATGGAAATCTCCGTGTAAAAGACAAAGTCACTGGTGATAGCAAACTAGCTGTGAACGACAAAATAATAGGACAAGTAATGTCCTTGAAATATCTAGGCGTAGAACTAGAGGCAAACCAAGATCGAATAGGCGAAGTAAGCGAACAAACTAACAAATCAGCAAGAATATCCGGATGCCTCAGAGATATAGTATGGAAAAACAAATTCATGAAAGTAGGATCGAAAGTGCGGATATATAAAACCTGTGTCCGACCCATAATGACCTAAGCGGCCGAAGCTCAGGCAGAAACATTGAAAACGAAATCAAAACTCAGAACAACGGAGATGCGCATATTAAGTGGGGTCACATTACGAGACCAGATACTGAGCAGGGACATAAGACAGAGATGCGATACCCAGGGCGTAGTAAAGTAGATAAGACGAAGAAAAAGAGTCTGGAATGAACACGTCTCAAGGATGATAAACGATCGACACACAAAAGTAGCAAGCGATGGAAGACCTGAAGAACGAAGACCACCGAGCAGACCACTAAAGCGATGAAGAGAATGCTGGACATCAACCTTTCAAGAAAAGTAAGAGGCTAAACAATGGAAAAACAACCCAGAGGCTTAAGACAAGAGGAAGGAGAAGAAGAAGAAGAAGACTTTTCATCCCAGAATGTCTTTGACTATAATTTGCTTCGTCCCCGATTTCAGACCAAGGGTTTTAGAATCTCTGAGATTCTTTTTATTGAAACCTAAAACTCAAAACTAATAGCAACGTATAATTATATTCCCTGATCATAATTTGTTTTGATATAGCGACCGATTTTGTTCTAGCTTTGAATTTTTATTTTTACTCAGAAGGTAATGTTTTTTGGAATAACACTCCCCACCAGCTACCTTCTAGACAGTAGTTGAGGTTATTCATCTGGCAATACTAAAGAAAAAACCCTAGTTTTAGTCTTGAGGGAGTGGCGAGATAAAACAAAAACGAGTCAGATGAAACTTGCACTAAACTGACAAGAAGGGTCTGTTCTACAGCAGTGACTTTCTTACGTGAGGATGTTTTCATTTCGTCTCTTTATTCTGAGATAAAAATACAACGCTTTAAAACAGGATTTTCTAATCAGAAGTCTTGCTAGCTACTTATAGTCCAACATTTCAAAAGTCAAATGAATAGTGAATCTATTGGCATGGTTTACAAAAAAGCTTCTCAGCCTTTTCATTTCTTCACTTGTCAGTTTTTTTGTACCCAATGTTGTATTGCTCATTTTGCTGATTTATATACGATCTCCAAGAATGAATTCTGGAAACGGTATTCATATCATAATCTAAATGGAATAATTTCGCCTGGTGCCTTCTCAAAGATCCATACAAGAATCAAACAAGACTTTCTGAAATTATTACTTTCGGAAACTAGATTCACAATCTCTTACGGTATACATTATAAAGTTTAACAAAGGAATCTAATATATCGCAGCATGAACGATGATTTCTTACTGGCAATAAGATATTGAAGATCAATACACCAATAATTCTGTCATCTTGCATCTGATTTATTGACATATTGACAAACGTTGTTTGTATAACCCTTTTACACAAATTATTATATGATCAGCCAATCTACGACAACGGTTTTGAGACAAACTTAACATTGCAACGTTCTGCAAGATCACAATTGGCAAGAAAGGAGATGAAAAAGGTACTAACGCATACTGAAAGTCTGAAAAATGACGTCCAGATTGTACAAAGCCGGCAGCAAAGTTAATCTGTAATTGGGCGTAAGGCACTTCATTTACGAAGCAGAGTCGTAGTGAGTACGCTTGCATTTAGCTATGCACTTAAGTTCTAGTTCAGTCATTGTAATTGCCATCTGTTTGAAATTTAACAGAAAAGGCGACGATATCATTTTTCAAAAATTTTGAAGTCAGCAAATTTCAAGATCAACAGCCGCAAATGCTAGCTTAAGTGACAGCACATTTGGCTTGGATAACCAAGTATGTATG
>VTPC01000960.1:41287-77247 GCA_011009095.1 Ignelater luminosus
TTACTCTTGTAGAGAAATTTTTCCTGAACTCTTATATTTTCTTTGAAATAAGTAATTCTTTTGTTTTTGTTTGCATTCCGTTTGTTTTTTCTGTACATTTCTAATGTCATGATATTATCATATTTATGTATCACCACTGCTTGTCAGTCAACCATAGATTCTGTCAAAATAGCAAACATGCAATCCTTTTGCCTGCTGTCTTGAATTTGTTCAATCGCTATCTTAATAGCTTCCAATCAGCTTCGAAAACTGTGTCTTGATGTAACTACCACACATCCGATTTCTCCATTCAGTTTAGAGTCGTTTGTAAATATCTGCATGCCTTTGTACATACCTTCTTGATTTTTTTTCCACAATGTCAACTCTCTTTCGTTAGAGCGTGGTAACTATTGAGCACTGTCATTTTAAAGTCAATAAAAACATATAGCTTGTTCTAACTTCCAACCATCGCTTTAAAAATCCTTCGTTTCATTGAATTATGGACCTAAGACATTTATATTATATCCCTTTTCTCTTTTTCCAGATGTTTGCGATGTTCAGAAAACAACATAGTCATAGAACGGCCACATTTGAGTTCTGGTTGTGCGCCATTAGCATTGACGAGAAGAAAGAACGCATTTGCTCAGCTAACCGTTGATCTAAAGCCTGGTTGTATTATGCATAGTGCATTGGATAATTTTGAAAAAATTATTTGAGAATGCACAATTTTAAGAACATACACAAATAAGATTTCAATTTATTTTAAATAGAACGAATGCGTTTTTAGCAAAGTCAATTCATTTTAAAATCTATGAAAACTAAGATTGTGATACTATCACTACACGATAGGCAAAGTGAGAAGCAATCTCTAGTGATTATGTCAAGTGTAACAAAAGTTACCTATGCCATCTTTAGAGATTCAATACTTCGAGTACTGCAAGTGAGTTTGAATGTATCCATCATATAACTTGCTGGAAATGTTAATTTTTCTAGCATGTACGTACATCGACAACTGAAAACATTGATGTATGTGTACTTCATGGTTTTGTCAAAATTAAGGTAGTTATATGGTTAGAAAGTGTAATCAATGCTCTTTCATGTGGTACAGAAACCGGTAATACAAGAAAAAACGCTCGAGAGTTCTGAGCATTTGAAGCTTGCTCCCTTTCACGTTTTGGGATAAATACAGTATTTGTACCATACCATTGTCACTTATTTAAAGCAACGACGGTTTGCAATGCACTCCCAGTAGAAAGTGGCAGATTTTTCATGATTGCTTTTGCGTTTCTTGACAGTAGTAAGCTGGCGGGGGGTTCTATTCAGTTACCTGTTGCCAAGCTGCGTTCTATAACCCAAATTAGAATTGTCCTTGCTATGGCTGAACAAACGTATTGTCTATAACGGCTACAAGAATAACTACAGTTCGTTCTTTTTTTGTTTTGGGGATTAACCACCTTAGGATTTCCAGATTTCATATTTCTTATTTCTTGTTTAATTATTGTTGAAACAACCACTTGAGGTTATTTTGTTTATTATATTTAATCATTGTTTGGAAAACAATAACCTCTACAGTTGCCATAAAATTCTAATATTTTTCGTGCGCACTCTGCAAAGATTACCATATGACTAAATTGTCATGCTAATGCCGACTCTCGGAATTCAAGAAATCATGTTTTTTGAAATCTTCTCTCTATTCGTGGATACATCCTTAAGCCTGTCGATCAAACACTGCCGACTGAATGTTTTGTATTTCATTTTTAATATTATAAAAGACTCCAAATATCTGGAGGTATAAATTTTCCAGGTATCATCAATTCGTCGTAATTACTTATCAGGTATTGGATACAGAAACCGAATCGATTCTATTGCGAATGTAATTTCATTTCAATATTTTTTACTTTATCCATTTTTAAAAAACGTCTGATTTTATTGCAGTCTTGTCATTATCCATTCCAGTACATACTAAATATTTTGGAACTCATAAAATCCTTTTTTATTTATTTCCTATAATTGCACGTAGATATCTGATATTTAATACTTTGATTAATGTTAAGTAACAGAAAATAAGAGCAGTGTATGTTGAATAAATTACATTACTGAATTTAAAAACAAAAGATGTGAGTACATTTAATATAATAATTTCGTCTGTCAGCTTGCCTTTTTTCGCACTCGATTACAGCGTCTACTAACACTGTCATATATGAACGTTACAGAAAATTTATTAAAATATACCATATGGGGTGGGTAGAAAAACATTTTTTGTAAGCGTGGAAAGGTGGATTTCGAAGAAGGAATTTCAAATGTTTTCCTGGATTTACTAGGACTATCTCCTCATATAAAATCTCCGGGAGGTCGACATGTGTGATGCAACCGTCACCTGCTGCTTAGAGAGGGGCGGTAACTTTTTATACGCTCCTTTTCGATTTGAGGGTGTTCATAAAAAAATGGGGCTTTCTTTATTGTCATTTTTTTTGTTATCATAATACGTAAGTGAAAAAAGAGAACGCATACAAAATTCAACGTTAAATTGATGAGTTAGCTGGCCAGCGCTCGAAATTTAGTATCGCTGACAGTAAAGATGAAATAGGGTGGAAAGAGAAATAAATGGAACGATAAGAAATATTTATCCGACACGTATGGGTGGAAAGTATCAACTTCTCTTTAACTTTTATGAAGTATTGATGCAATTTATGAAGTGCTGAGAGTTAAGGAAATTTTGTAGAATAAGAGAAAATCAAATGCCAAAACAAAGTAAATCAACACAACAAAGCTTTGTTAAGTATATAACAATCATAAATTCATTTTTATTCGCTTATATGTTGCGTGTTCTTATATTTATTAGGTAGTTACAGTAAAAATAAATATGTTGTAGTGTGAGACTTGGTTTAAAGGAGGTGTGTTATTATACTTAGTTGAATAAAAGTAGGTCAAAATAATGAAAATATAAAGGACTAACATGTTTTTCTGATTCCAAAATTTTTAAAACTATAATGTCGCGTATACACTACACATTTACAACGAAAATTAAATTTAGAAACTGTGGTAACGTCCGATGCATTACTAATTAATAACAGAAATTAGTTTGTGCAACACAACTGTAAAAATAGACAAAGTCGAATAAAACAGGTTCAAAAATCTATGCAATATTAAACCAAGTTGCCCAAATGCCCATACAACTTAAAGCTAGAAAATCATCAAAAGCTGTTGCTAGTTTGATGATCAATCAATTCAGAACTTCATATTTATAACGAGAATCTTTCATAAAAAGTAAGCAACAGTAAAAGAATAATGTACAGTCTCCCATAGTCTCTTACTGATTCCTAATTAAAGAATAGTAATCATTACATACGTTCAAAGACAGTATATTAACTACAAATACAAATAGCCAATTAGAATAATTACAATTTACAACCCTCAAGTTAATACAGTGTAAACTACTAATGCATAAATTCCTAAATTAAAGGGAGGTTTAATGCAACAAAATTACAATAATGTTATGCGAAAAGTTAAAATCTCCCAACAAACAATATTAGTGTTCTAGGTTCAGTCAATTGTTGTAGTGACTGACAGTGAGTAAAAGATTCTTAACTTTCTTACATTAAAAACCATTAAGAATTAAGTCAATTTTAGATATCTGCGGGCTCCTATCTTATACTAGAAAATAAACGCTAAAAAAATACCGCGATCTGATTTTTGTGCTTTTATGACAGTGCACCCTGAGGTAGTTCTTGTCTTCTTGTGAGAGACAACTGGAAAGAAGAATTATTAAATAAAAGCTACAGGAGAGTAGGACGATTGCAATGAAACACTATAATAAATAAAATTGGCTGAGAAAAACTATAGTAAAAAAGACACTCCAAGAAATAAAGTGTCAGACTACAAAAAAGCGTAGTATAAACTCCATAACTAAATACACTCTAACGGTAAAGAAAATAATAAAAATACTATTCAAGGTATATCTTCCAAAATCTCAAGTAACTGACGTATCCTCTGTAATACACGCCAAGAAGCTGAAAATGAATCTGCATAACCTCCACACTAAAACCGAAAAAATTAGAGCGTAGCCAAAATCTTTAAGATCAATTAGTCTTATACCTATGTATCCTATTTAAAATTCCTAAGAAACAGTTTTTAGCAGATAGATGACCACACCAAGACCAATATGCCTGTAGTGGAGAACTATCAATAGAAACAACTTTTCATTGGCTAGAGTAGAAGATGAAGTACGCGCTGAAAGCTAAGGAGCTTTCAATAACACATCTCTTAGGTTGAAGGATATAAACTACATGGATAGAATATTGATAATAATCTGCACCAGCTTGGGTTGTAGGATGATATCCGCTGGACTGTATTATTTCTTGTACTATAGACAAGCTGATTAGAAATAGTATGCAGAAAAGACACTATACTCTATATCATACAGACAAGTACAGTAATAGAAGCTCCAAATATATCACAAAAATAAGCCAACGAAGATTTAAATATAAGTCCCTCTATAATACCATCAATCTGGAGAAGAAGACTAGAAAACTTGAATTACTAGAACTTTGCAGGGTAGAATGTTTAGAACTATAAAATCGCTCGAGCCTGTAGCCAACGTATGGATAGAGTAATCAACAAAGACGGAGAATATCTTCACAGTAGCCAGACGTATTCACAAAAAAGTCTGAGGATTGAAACTATAAATATATTTGCAATATTGGCGCCTACATCAACAAATTTATTGCCGTAGAAATACTACAACCAGGAATACTTAGTGAAGACGACGAGTCTATTACAATGGAAGAAACCGAATTTAGTCATTCTTCTGCCACCACTCCTAATAGGTTGACAAGGAGTTAGAGGGTTCTAAGACCAAGAAGTTGCATCTTTGTGAATTGTTGATACGTTAATTACTAGGCGCGACCGGAGCGCTACCTGCCAGGAGACTATTCTGAGGTACTGCAATGCAACAGCTTAGGTTCCAACTCTAACTCTGTCATCGGTCGTTCGAGAAAAAAGCGTCACGAGTTGAATGAAGTCTAACGACCTCCACGGTCTATTGATTCTCCACTTTAGGTGACGTCACGATTCTCTGTAGGGTGTCCCCTTTTGTACTTCACTTAAAGGACAGCTAGACAAGCATTTTGAAAAAGCTAGCACTGCATGATTTTATAAGTGCAAAGGTAAACATTTGCGTGATGACGTTATGATTAAATCGGCATCGCAAAGGTGCGAGGCTATCAAGAAACTAAGAATCTTCTGCATAGTATGGGTGTCTTACTATGTCTACTAGGAGGAGAAACCAGTCAAGGTTGTAAGGTATCATGGAAGTCAATCCCTATCGACGAAATGAAATAAGACCTTTCCTGTAGAGACCTTGCACTAGTATCTTTGTACATCGTACGCGAGACGGTTTCAAGAAATCTTTACCTTTCTGATTTTAATGAGGCAAAGGATATTTTTCCAAATCACCGAAGTTTTTTGGCTGAGGGTCACCGTGGAATTCCCGGGTAGAATATAGATAAACCAATGGCATCACTGATAACGTTTCAAATACTCGAAAAGATGGCATATGAAATGCACCGAGGATTGCGAAAACCTAGACTGATACCAAGTCTGCTGCCTGCCAATTGTGCGGGGTCACATCTGACGAATTACAAAGACCTAGAAATTTTCGACTTTTATTCCAAAAGAGCTAACCATTATTACGGCATTCTATCGAACGAAAAATCGCCGATCCTGCTTCCAGCGTGGAAAGCGCGTCGGCGAACCGGCGAATGATACCAAAGCTTAACTGCTTGGATTTGCTAGGTAGTTTCAGCCTGAAGAAAGCTCCTTTAGACGTTGGACAGTTTTGGGCTAGCGCTCTATCTGGCCCTCCAGAACAACAGGGCAGTGTCAGAGCCTTTAAAATGGTCGTTCCTTGTTGAATTTAGGATAACTTAACACAGTGACAACCTTGATATTAAATTTTGTGCGAGATTTGCTAATAAATTCTGACAAAGATTTTGGAAAACAGAACCAAGATGTGTACTCTTCCATACAGAGGTAGTTTTATGACTGCGGATCAATCATCGGAATGAACATGTACTGTTAAAAAATGTCTTGACAAGTGTCCAATAATCTACCATAGATACAAATGTAATTCGTTCATCCAAGTTATTCATTTATATACGACTTTACTTTTAAGCCAATACTTTTCTTTTGTTCGGATAAACGGCTTTTGTTGTTTGGTAGTGCCATAAAACTACGAAATACTATACGCACAATTGTTATATGTCTGGATATAAAAACTACCTTGGTAATTCTTTAAAAGCGTTTAATGATTATCACAAGAGAATTCTTAATTTGTGTTTTTAGCGAAAGCAAAGTACGGTACTGCTAATAGGGAAAATTTTCTGTTTCTTTGTTACTAATTCAATTCATATAAAAAAATGAGAATTTCATAGTCACGAATACAGAAAAAAAAATTTGTATTGCATTTTATGATACTTGGTATAAAAGTTGCGACATTTATTGAATTTACAAAGAAATACTAGTTATTTAGACGTATATTTTATTGTTTTTTATATCAGATACTGAAAATCACAATTTCAATTATCGTCATTCTCATTATGTACTTTGTTTCGGTTGGTTTTCGATTAGAAATTATATTCTATAAAACGAAAAGAATATGACGATAAGGTTCATTTAAAATATAAACTAACGCTAAAAATTCAACAAAACTGTAATAATAAGTAGGTGCTAATTATTACCCACTTTATAGTTATTTCCTTAACAAATCAATATAATAAAAAAAACACATTTTACGACTATTTTTGCCAACATAAGTTATACCTTAAATGCACGCTATCCACGTTGATATTCCAATAAACTCGACTAAAAATCGTGAGTTATATGTTTTATTTTATGGTGTGATAAAAATCTTCCGCGTCAGTAACACTGCAAAAAGCTAAAGAATAACATAAGAGTCGACACCACATTAATTTAACGTCAGTAAAGATAATAAAAACCAACAGCAGACCACTCCAACTGAAAGCTTCTTTCTGAATTGGCCACTCTTCTGCAGACCCTATCTCATAACTTATGGATACTGATGACTTCAGCAATGAGGCTCCACTTTGATATTGCAGCACCTTGTTAGTCGACTCAGAGCTGCTCTACCGCCGTAAGAATATCGGTTTCTCTCCTTGTTAAAATAAATTGGAAGTCAATAGGCTTTGATGTTTTGAACTGTTTACTTACCTTTACCTACGGCAGGGTTGATGTATAAAAGTTTTTCTGACTATGCCTTTTAAAATAACATTGCATTTTTTACTCTGTGGTAGATATGTATTTTATCAAATATAAAGTTAGATATTTTCTTTAACTTCCTTAAATATATATTTTTCTCTACTGAAAATGTACTTTTGTTTTAAAATATGATTGCAGTAAAAATATGAAATTATTTATTGTTAGATCATTTAAATTTAAAAAATGATGTAACTTAAGTTTGAGGTTAAAGATTAAAAGTCGATATTCAACTTAAAATGAAAAGAACAGAATCTCAAAATAATTTCATAAATGCTGCAAAATAATATTATTAAAGAGTATTGCAAATTCAGGGTTAATTTTTAAAAATTGATGAAAATATTTCTTTGGTTACACTAAATCAGAGTTTTCTTCAATTTACACATAGTTGAATTTTTTTATTTTCTTAAAGGCCACTACCATACTGGTAAAAGATAAAGGGAGTAAAATCCCATCGCATGTACCATTAGCCCAAAACGCCCTTGAATAATCATTACACAATAATGTTCTCTTGTGATTTCAGTTTTATAACAGATTTCTTTTCATTTCTGGTAGTAAAATGACAGTCATACCTTAACAGTCGATTATTAGATTAAAAAAGCCCAAAATCAAAGCAAAGCAAGTTTTTACAACAGCTTGGATCTTAAATCTGTACGGGAACTTACAAAGCAATATTTAAATCTCAAAAAGTTTCTGTACTTTGGCTTTTGAAGGTTGAAGAAATTACTGAAGTAAATCTGATAGATTTAGCCTGAGCTATCCCAGATATAACATAATCTAGCTGATGCAGGGTCTAACAACAACAATCAGAATGGAATTGTGGTTACTTCTTTAACTTATTTGTCTTTAAAGAAGTGATTGAAATGACCAGCCAAGTTATTGCCCCCTTTTGGTCACACTCTGCTATTTCTCCAAAACATTAATCTGCAAAAATCATTTTGACTTTCGCATCTTTTGAATATCTATCAATAACAACAACAATTTGCTAAAAACGTTTTGCTCTCTTCATTTACGAAAATAACTGGTTTGTGATTTTTGTGCTATGGTTTTTATGATTTATTCTCCTATCTGTTTTTATTGTTAATTCATTCTGAACTCTCAATTTTGATGTAAATATATGTATTGCTAGTAGTTTCATTGGTAGTAAACGCTAGTAGTGTCAGTATAATCTTAGCGTAATAGTGACTATCAAAAATTCTACTTCTTTTGAATCCATAAAACAATATCGATTATTATCAAACAGAGACACATATGTAACAAGTTCATTAGTCCAAGATCATCATACTGGTTTCAACATAAAGATGTTGAGAAGTAAACAAGTGATAGGTTGAATAGTCTAGTACCAATCAACTTAGTGTATTGTAGACAGTTCTAAACTTACACAAAACAACAACTGGTGTTTGAGCATTATCTTTAATCTTCTCTGTCACGCAAAAACTTAAATTTTTATTTTGCCGATAAGTTGCGTTTAGTGCCTTTAGTTCCAAAGCAACCAGCGGTCTTTATAAGAATAGTTTCCTCTTCAACCATGGAATGGTTTCTTATTTTGCCGAATCTACAAATTAATGGATGTATCGATATAAAGTATAACTCGCAAAGGTAGCGACAGGTATCTCCTGAGGTTATTCGCGAGTTGAATGAATCGGACAAAATTAATTAGTAAAGTGTTTAGAAGGATGCCGCCTGGTCTGTTGGACTAATCTCAAACGAAACATTGTCCAGTTCTTCTAATGCGTAAAGACATTCCAGTTTAGCATCTCGTGCTAATTGCTCTTGCCTTGTGTCACAGTCGGAAACACACGGTTAAAAAAAAGATAAATCTGTAAGTGACCACTGCTATCCAGGCGCAGTAAGCGAATTGTTTATTGCATTTCATTGGGTATACTGTTGGAGTTGACTGTAATGGAAACTATCTCTTCAAGTAACTTTAATGCCTGGTTGCAAAAAATAGAATTAATCAATTGCTCAGGCTAATTCCAGGTTTATAAAATTATGTAAATGTACAAATGTAAATTTAAAATTATCCACTCACATTGGTTAATCTTGGATTAGCTTGATCATCTGATATAATTCTGCTTTCTACGACCAAGCAGAAGTGTACTATCCAACTAACTCAATGATCAATCTACCTCTAAGTTAAGACTGCAGTGTTTAAGTTTGTGTGGGTCGCACTTATTTCAATCGACTGAATAGTCCAGATTCAATTTATGGCCTAAACTTTATGATCATCAAGTAGTGGTAAACTTTTAAAACAAGCCAATGACACATCCTGTAAAAGACAAAAAATCTAAGGGCGGATGCTAAACATTTCTCCAATCACTTCAAAGAAGACGAAGATCTTGATAATATGAAGGGTAAGTGTAAGCTTCTTTCCAAGCTTTGGGAAAGTATTCATAACGGAAGTAAAAATTGAAAATCTAGACTAACTAGATGAGAACAGATGTGGGAAAGGTTTTAGGTAACTGTGATTGTCTAGAGTGGAGTTATATTGCTTCGGTGACGGATAATATCTGGACTGAAGTTTAAGGTTCCTCTGAAGGACCTTGAATACAAGAAAGAGTGAGAAAGCTGAAACATGTCGTTGGTTACGTTTTAGGTTTTTGCTTCTTCGTGTAAACCTCTTTGCTTAGTGTAAAGAAAATTAATTTTTCGATCACGTTTTGATCGTTAAATCAGTAAATATATTTATGGTTCAGTCTAACATGAGCAATCATGTTTAGTTTGACTCACTGTATTTTGACCAAAAATTTCTAAGTCATGACGAATTAAAGATGTAAGATTGTATCAATTTCAACTATGCTTTCAGCGTTTATTCGTAGAGTTCCTGGATAGGTTAAGTTCTAAGAGAGCGCTAAAATAGTCTAGATGAACAAATGAAACCGTTTCAAAAAATTGGAAATTTTAAAACCTCAAAAGTAATCGAGTCCTAAAGGCAAAGACTAAGTTCTCTCAAGAATTTGATAATACCAAACCTTTGCATTTATAAACTTGGAAGTTCATTTTTTGAACTACTTTTTGGGAATTCTCTATTCTGGGAACAATGTTTTTGGTGGAGAAAATGCTATTACATAAACAAGACAACTAAATATGAGATATTTTATTTGTTTTCTTTTTTCTGTTGTAAAACATGTGTTCTCGGTTTCTCTTCTGGTGAGTTCATTCCGTATAGACTGATTTCTTCTTTTATTGCAAGCCCATCCAAAACTTCCGTGCTCTCTTGAACAAGAGCATTTCCTGGTCTAGCTGAGCAAGTTACTTGCAATGCCGCTTTACTAAGAAAGCAAGTGTAGATATTTTGCCTCGTCCTCATTGCCTGGTCTGTATTTGCTATTGATAAAATCAGAGCCATCTTTCTGGGAAGACAACCAAAACACGTGATACAAGTTTGGGTGCCACGATTTTTGGTAGCAAATATAAATTATACTCCCTTGATGTTTCATTAGGAGTCCAAAGGAGCCCCCTCATGTCTGATTGGGGGCGCTTGCATATAATAAGCCTTGAAATGCTGTAATAGTTAAGAGGGTACTGGATAAAATGACATAAATCATGTAAATATAAATCAAATTCTAAAAATGAAATTTTTCTTTCGAATATGTTTATTAAAACATTCGCCGCCGCGTCGGACATACGCGAGCGACAGTTGTCTTTAGCCCGTAGGCTACGTTAGTCATATATGGTCAACACAACCGTTTCTACTTTGGGCCATGTCGGACACATATAAGTGACAATACATATTATTCTACATTATATTCTTTTAGGGTGGCCTCCGGTATTATTACTGAGTAAAATCAAATAACAACAGGCCATGTCAGCCATATATGAGCGACATTTTGTTTTCATGGCCCCGTAAGTTATTTTCTTGGAGATGCATGTGGCAGCGAATGTGTTAAGAAACGGGATAGTCTATTGAAGGCTCTCTTACTTACTTTTGTGGACAATTCGCGGTTGAAACAGTTTTGCATTTACTGTAATTACAATTAGACTTCTTAACACCCTAAAGAAATCACATTCGCATGTGCAAGACTCTACGAAGGTACGTTTTAAGTTAACAGTGAAATTCAAGTTCTTTATTGTCTGTCCAAATTCAAATTTATCCTTTGGAAAGAAACTAAATTTTCTATGTCATTTGCTTGATTTTCATAAGATGTGTTCTCTAACTCTGCAATATGTTCCAGTGGTGGACCTACGGAAGGGGGGCTGTAACTGTCCCCTCATTGGTGCAATTTGTAGCATTATAGTCTGATTCTTTTCTTTGAAGTAATTAGGCATAATTAGTTTACAACGGCAGAACAGGTCGTACTGTTCTCAAACCCTTTCCATTTTTACAGTTCTAAATCCGCCATTGAATGGACTTGAAAAAAAAAATTTGCAAATAGTAACGAAGCTTTTTGAGATTACTAAACTATTAGCCGCCTGCGATAAACTAACTGTTATAATTGGCATTTCTTATCGGGAAAGATAAGCTTAGTATCAATTTCCGCGGCCTCATGATTCCTTGAAATTGGTGTGAAATTAACTTTTTCAATAAGAATTGCTGAAACTGATAGTCTCAGCGTTTGAACAAAAAATTAGAAGATGGTAAGCTACGAGGCTTATTAAAGAAATTTCTGCAAATGGTTAAGAAAAATATAGATACAATTTAGTAAATGGCTTGCTTGCTTTTCAAAATATTCATCAATACACTTTCGCATAGGCTCAAGCCAATTTTCGAAGCATTTTTGCCAGTCTGAAGCTGATACTTCAGAAAGCAATTGTCTAAATGCCTTAACGGCTGCTTTAGACAACGAATAATGCTCACCATGCGTCTAGTTTTTGTTTGTCGGGAACTAAAAGAAGTCATTTGGTGCTAAATCAGGCGAATGCGAACAATGCGACATCAATTTCACTTTTTCACTGGCTTAAAGTTGGCAGTTTGTAAAGCACTTGCCTTGTCATGGTGAAGAAGGATGCACTGATTTGGATTGTTTTTACTGATTTTACTGAGACTTCCGACAAACAAATTGTTGTGTACCAATCAGCGTTTACAGCTCTTTGATCCTCTATAGCTATGCTTGCCACATGTCCAGAAATACGGAAGAAACAAGCGATCATCTGCTTTGCAACACTGAGTGAACAAACAAACTACTCACCTCGAAACATCCACACAGTGGATTGTTGTTTAGTTTTCGGCTCGTATGAGTAGATCCAATTTTCGTCACCACTAACAATGCAGTACACAAAATTTGAAAGACCTCGGTGGAATTTCTTCAGCGTTTCTTTGGACCAATTCACACAATTCTTTTTTTGAGTTTCACTCAAATTATGTGGAATCCAGCCACTGCAAAGCTTCCGTACGTTTAAATGATCGTATAAAATCGTGTATATTGCTTTAATGTCAAAGCTCAAAGTGACCCCTATTTCACGATATATCACATCATTTCACGCACAGCATTAACGTTAGGAGCAACAACAGACTTGGATGAACGATCTTTACGAAAGCAATTATAAACAGTTCTATTCGATGGAGCTTCCTTACCAAAAGCCGTATTAAGCCGTTCGATGCATTATTTGGGTGTTAAGTTGCTTCAAAGATCGTAAAAATCATTGCTCGAAACTGTTCACGCAGAATTTCCATTTCTTCACAAAATTACTTCTTTCAAAGCGCTATGTAAAGAGAACTGGTTTGCTTGGGTACTAACTGTCAACTGAATTATAGGTTAGAAGTGACAAGTCTTTTGAATTAGACATTGGCACAATGCTGACACCACAAGAAGTACCCGCTTGCAGAAATTTTTCCAGCAAGCCTCGTACTTTGTTTCCTTTCTTTCAGTGTGTAATAAATAGATTTAGCTATGAATAAAATAAATGTAGATATACATCCTTATGATTTTGGCGCCTCCTGGTGGTGTCGCCCGCGTGCGGTGCACGTCCGCTAACGTTTATTTAATTGGAAGTGAGTCAATGTCTTCAAGAAGGTAGCTTTAGTTCTCAAATACTCAAGTAAATTGTGAATAAGGCGATAAGAATCTAAAGTACTTTAAAGATTATGTTGATGGGGTATAAGCTTATGGTAGCATTATTGTAGCCTCACACTGTACAGCAAATGTGTTATCCAAAGCATCCCTTATCTGTGGGCAAAAGACCATTCATAATACTACTAAATCATGTTGAACTCGTAACTTTAATCATAGACACAGCTAAATAAAGAGTTATTCTTGGAAGAACATATTAAACGAGATAAGATTAAAAGTATTGAAGGGTAATTATACAGATATGGTAGTTTCTTTTGCAAGAACAAGAAAGAAGGGTATATGACCTAACTAGTGTTTAAGAATTAAGCTTCTTAAGTATTATAGTTCTGTTTATCTCATAATATATAATTATTGTTATTATTATCAATTTATGTAGAGATCTTTTAAAGATATAAAAAGACAGATTATCTTAACCTAAAGAAATGTTTTATGTCGACAAAATTACAAGGCAACTGACTAAGCTTATCTTTATTTTTCTTGTATATTTAATGTAACCATATCAAAGATGTAATATTAAAGCTATTCGACATCGCTGTATGGTAACGATACGGTTGTAAAATAAAATAAGAAAAGATTCGTCATCCTATTTCCAAATATTATTTTCCTCATAGATCAGGAGCTTACATCAATTTAGTTTAACATGACAACGGTTCACGGTTATGGTGCCATATTTTATCGCAAATATTTCAATTACCCCCAACAAAATCCAGAGGAAAATCTATATATTCTCATCTTTGACCGTCCATTTTTGTCGAGACCATAAAAAGATATATATGAAATATTTTTGTTGCAACTTCTGCCATCTCCAGCTCAGTGTTCACTCAATATATCCTTATTTCGGACGATTTTATGTGTTTATTATACCGCAGCAAGGTTCATAACGGCAACTCGGATTTGCCAGACTGTAAATTTCTACAAAAGTTCCTTTATGATACAAAGGCAGCATTGTGTTACTTTTTATTAAATTACTTTACTTTCTATATTAAACTTTTCGGTTTGTTCTTGGATTTTGGCAGGAGGACGGAATCTGTTACTACAATTTCTTTTTCTTTTTCCTACTCCTTTTTTTTAATAAATCACATTCTTTTTCTGCGTTAAAAGTATCTCGCACCTTCAAAGTCTGCCATTATGTTAACTTCTTATTCGGGAATGGTAAATAACTAAATTTCAGAAATAAATAAGCTTTCGAGAAGCACTTCAAAATGTAAAGCATTAAAAGAAAAGTTATTCGAAATCTGCATAATCCCGATTTTATAAAGAGCTCTTGTGCGCCTTCCGTGGACATATAAAGATATTTACAAGTGAAATGAAGGTACTTAGCGGACTTTTTAACTGTTTATTTTACACTTTTACTGCCTCTTAAAAGTTCGAATAAAACAAATATGGATATAAGAGAGAATTTCCTTAAAAAGATAAAATAAAATAAAATGTTCAATAATAACAACAAATTCAAGAAGAATTAATTTCCATATTGTACAGGGTAGTTATGTAATTAACTACAATGAATGTAGACTTTT
This sequence comes from Ignelater luminosus, assembly GCA_011009095.1. Taxonomy (NCBI): domain Eukaryota; kingdom Metazoa; phylum Arthropoda; class Insecta; order Coleoptera; family Elateridae; genus Ignelater; species Ignelater luminosus. The sequence goes on from VTPC01000960.1 coordinate 56,067, forward strand.
ATTTCAATGTTATTTCTATGAAAGAATGGTTTAAAGCAATATCAAAAATATAAAGAAGCAAAATGGGTTCTTCGTAGTTCACACCTAGGACAGATGATATTGCAACGCTCATTATTACCGACAGATAATAAGATAATCTGACGTAGCTATAATTACATACCGGAAGGAAACACGAGTAAAAACTACTCAGAGATTCATCTTCGATACATTTCATTAAAATAATTTAACATAATTTAAAACGGTCAGTGAGCTAGTTCGTTGATGTTGTGTATATACTGTCGCTTTTATTTAATAATAAAAATAATATTTTTAAGTAAGCTACCACCTTAAATATGCTAGTATGTTATCAAAGATAAAGAAAGACCTTTAATAAGAAAATTAATTCCTTATTAAACAATTACTATATTTACTCATAATTTATTTATATTTTGTATTTGTTTTTAAAAAATTCGAGTATCCTTATTATCGAGTATGTTTATTATAATTTGAAAAATCAAATAATAAGAAAGTTTCGTGTATATAATTAAAGATGTTTGTGTTAATAGTTGGTATAAACTACTTCATGTTTATTTTCACCAATCGTTTTTCAGTTGTAGAATTTTTGCAACTTTTTTGCTTCTGAAGGTATGCAATATATTTTACGTTGTGTGAAATTCTTTATCTAGAAAAAAGTTTCTAATTGTTAAGCATAAAATGTTGTTATTCAGATAAGATTAACATAACGCCTTCTTGAGTTTTGTTTTCTCAACCAGAAAATACACTTTTGGCTGAAATATTTTTTCTACAATTAACAGTTTGATGCAAAAGCAGAATCTATGACATACCGTCAGTTTACAATGTAGAATTATTTAGTGAATGGGCCACAATTGTTTTTACGTTAACTATATTGACAAAACCAGTGCGGAGTACAGAAAGAAAAGATTCCGCAAAGAATTTGTAATTTTTTTTTCCAAATTTTTAGATTTTAATATCCAGCTAGTTATGGTATTCGATATCAAAGATGAGATGACACAAACTTAATTAATTTACGTTAAGAAGCACAATTTATTCATAAACTAAAAGATAAATAATTAACGGCTCGCCCTGAGAATCATCCACATCCCACAAATTTGATGATTGATCAATTGATTCTCCAAACAACTTTTTTTTCTTATTTGTATTGGTAGGTAAAATCGCTACATGCATGACGTAATTCTAGTTGTAATCCGAAATTTGATATCTGTTCAACTCTTCCATGCCCTCTGACCTTTCCACGAGCAATTATGTTAATTGGTCTCTCCTCCTATTTCTGTAATATATATATAATATATATCTCAAAAGAATTTATAGTCATAAATATTACAAATAAATCTCTCGCATACTGCCTTATAGACTACAAAGAACAAATTCAGTCAAACAATCCTTAACTAGAAACAATGTTCTGGAAAAAAAACCTGGCAACGTCTCCTTCCTAATACATACTTCAAAGGTTCTGCTGATAGAGAAAAAATGATGGCAAAGCAATTTTTATTACATTGATAATTTATTACAATCTTGACACAAAATTTAAAGAGGTATGGAGAGGGAGATAAAATCATTACATGTGATTAGAAACCTAAGTAAATGGATTTGCGTAAATGCAACTGTGCTATGTATTATAGCTTCCCTGAAAAAATCCAATCCCATGTTTCCATCTGTTGTAGGACCTTTTCTACATGTCTTTATGTTTAGCATACTAAACAGCTAATCGGAGTAGAGGAAATCCTTGTGTGGAAGAGATAGACGTGGATCTTTCTAATGCTTTCTGTTAAAATTTGAAACTTCCAGAGTGATAGACCATGTTGGTCGATGAGCCAAAAATCCAGAATCATATTTTCTAATCTAATGTGGTCTTACATTTTTACATTAGTTTCTTAAAATCAAACTGTATTTTGACAGAAGAAAAATCAACATTTATCTGTTATAAAACAAAGAAGTTGGAGTTGGGAGTCCAATTTTCCTTTATCAAAATTTTTTAAATGAAAAAAGCATAATAATAAAATCCTTTGGCAAACAAGTTTTTTAGTTAGCACCTGATGCAACTATTTGTAAGCTTTTTTTCTTAGATATATCTGTTTATCGTTTTTTGGAAATCCAAACCTGCCAGTCTTCGATATTCCATTTACTAAAGGTGAGCACTAGGTTTTCCGTCGCTTCACCTTATAATTACTTGAAGCTGAATTTGTAGGAAGATGTCTATCTTAAATATTAAAGGCACCTGAATCTTAAGAAGAAATCTTCATGGATCACAGAAAATACTTTAATTTGGCAAGCTGCTTAAAATGCCTTTTCTTTAATTGTATTGCTATTTGAGCCATTTCCTTTTTTTTCTATAACTCTTTTTAATTAATTTGACAAGCTGTCTAAGGCGCCTTTTCCCTTAAGTCAATTTCACATTGTTAAATGACTATTGTCAAATTCTACTTTTTATTGTCTACCATCTTTTTTAAATTCATTTCTGTTTTGTATTTTTCTTTATATCTGTATTTCATGATCATGTTAAAGCGTTTTCTAATATTTTTTAACTATTAAAGGCACTGGAATCTTAGAAACAAGAAAGAGGAGGGTTGCCCAAAATACCTATCGCTTCTTCAATTGTACAAAAATGTTTTTTAGGTCTTATTACCTCTCTTAATCCTTTTTTAAAATTAAAATCAGTTTAAAGTCAAGATATAGTGGGAGATTCCAATGCCTTTCTAGACTCCTATTTTCATTTTTATGCCTCAGATTCCCAGCTCTAATAATTATGTAGTACCACTTCAATGAGTAAGTGTCATACAATGATATATTTCGTCTTATAAAATATTATTAAAAACATAATTCTTAAAACTTTTGAATCTTGTTAAACTTGTAAGATATTGCTACATTCATGGTACATATATTATAAGTAGAAGTATATGAAGGTCATTCTTGTAACTTACTTTCAGAACACACATGTAGTCTACATAAAATTAGGTGGTCGTATGTATATATAAAAACTGTAAAATCGTATGTGTATAATAAACAATAGCGTTATGCAAAAACTCCTTATTGATCTTAATAATTTCTTTGAATACTTTCAAACTTATAAAACTTTACAATACTCGTTCTATACTGTATGATGCCATATCTTCAAAGTAATGTTAACATGAAGCTTCAACTATGGCCGATCATAGTGATACCAACATGCACAAATAAATCTGTATATCAACACAAATAGCGGGATATCAATTAGTCACTTCATAGTGTCGGTTTTGCAAGTGTAAAGCTGATCCCTGAGCGAACAAAGTTATTGCGCGTGGATAAACGCAATTGTAATTGTTAGGAAAGAACAGTTAATATCATTAAGCATTATAAGGATTATAGGGATACTCTTCTACCCTCTACTAAAATATTTTTAAAGTAGACTGCGTAAGTATATATCGTTCCTTTATCACTCTAGAGGTCCTGCTGCTCCGTCTAGTTTTGGGTTGGTCGGTCTGCAAACCTTTCATTCGTAGATGCAACCTGAGTTCACCTTGTGTTGTTGGTACAAACACCCAAAGAACCATGCCCCACTCCTCAAGGCCCGAAGAACGTCCACATCTCAGGAGAGAGCGAGAACAATTGATTTTGGGTTTTACATTTGCTGTGCTCCTAAGGTTTTACTATTAGTAAGTCTGCTGCCTCCGAGGTCCCCTTCTAACTTTACCGGCCGCTACCGAGTACACCCTTACACGCCTTACACTTCAATCGACAACCGGAGTGCCAATAACTGATTTCTTCTGCTTCCACTGAGTTTCATCTAACGCCGCCGCTTGACGTCACAGTTGGGATGCGGGCTACCAACAACGCCGCTAACTCCTTTTGGTTTTACTGCTAGTATGAACACCAAGACCGCTGAAAACGCCCAACACCAACAACCATAGAGACCAACAACAACCACTGCCTTTGCTTTGTAACCTACTGCTGCAGCGGTAAGCCACTAGTCATTACAACTACATCCGACATGGTCGACCACAAGGCAACATAAAGATAGAAACAACCACAACAAAAAGTTTGATATAAAGATAAATCGGAAGTGAAAAAAACTCAAAAACCAGTCCTTAAAATGGCCTATAGTTACCACTTTGTGTAGTCTATTCTGAAAATCTGAAAATTTGCAAAACTTAGATGTGGGCATTTTTGAAAATTACCAAACTTTGGTCTCTACTATGAGCAACTGCATCTTGCACATTTGAATAATTATGGAAGTCGTTATTACCATAAGCCAAACCTGGATTTCTAAATAATAGGCAGTAACTCATAGAATTGATTTCTCTTTGTTACTTTTTGGCTGTCACCGATGCATCGGTAAGCAGAAGGGAATTTTGTTAACGATTTTAGCAAGGTATACTTGGTTAAACTGTAATGTATTTGTAAAGAGTTGCTTGCGTACTAGCAATGATGTGTCGTTACCAGTAAACGATGTTCAACGTATAGCACAAGTCGCTGCCAGTAATTTTAAAATGGAACATAATCTAATGTTGCTGCAATCTAGCATATTGAGCTCAATCAGTTCATATCAACATTTGGAATGTACGCTTCTTCTAGAATCTAGCTATGGTGGGTACCGAAGTCAAATTGGCCAAATTGGTTTGTATAGTGATTGCTCAAACGTCAAAATTAAATTGTTTGGTTAGATTGCTGCTTTAAAGTTAGTTTTTGTTTTTATACGAGTCAATTCAGCTACAGGTGCCAAATTTGCCCACCCCCGTCGAGATTATTATCGGTACTGCAATATCTAGAAACTACAAAAAATAAGAATAAGTAGGCTCTGAGAAAAGATTTGGAAAAGTCTTTTTAGAACCAAGAACTTTTCTTAGTTATTATTCCTATTATTTATACAGAGTGTTCCGATGATCGTGGATGAAGAATATAGTTATTATTTGCAGGAATATCAAAATATGTTAACGAGGAAAGTAGCACTGCTTGATTATTTCTACTTTACAATTATACAAAGTATCATCATTATCACCAACACCTGTTTCCCTAGTAATAATAGAAATATTTAGTTTTTGCACTTTAATCTTACAAGAGCAAACTAGTATGTTCTTCAGAAATCGTTACTAAAGTTTTTCGAAAGGACTAGTTCTCATTTCAATTAATAAAATTTTCGATGTAAAATTTGATAAAAGTGCAGTGCAAAAAATAGAAGTCAAAGTTTGGTAACTTAAAACAGATTAGTCTTCAAGTTTATACCACAACTTCAAAAAAAATACAACCGAAACTAATCTGCTTACTGCTTATCTTAAATTTAACGTAATTCTTTTGTTGTCGCAAGTGATTTGAATGAGTGGTCTCCACAATCTTTGAACAATTCATCATTTTTTTAAATACTGTTTAGTGATACCACCTGCGATAAAAAAACTATTTCATTTAAAAACATTTAAATCAACCTACGTGATGATTGATGTGATAGAATTATGTAAACCTGCTTTCTATTTGTCGATTCAATGTCAAAACTAATTTCCAAAAGGACGTAAACTAAAATATCGTAGCGTATAAAAGGGACACTTGTTTAAAAATTCCACCTCCTAAGACAAATATTTGTGGAAAACTTATTGCTTAGAGTGCAGGTTGACTGGGGTTCCGGAATATATTGTTGAATTCGGAAAACTCTTCGGTTAGATTTAGTAAGGGGTGAATAGACCATCGCTTCGCGTATTCGTTAGAACCTGAATATGTTATCAACTCTATATTGTTGTGTCTACACTTTTACCTATTATTAAAGTAACTTTCGTGAATTCTCAGTTTAATAAACAAAAAATTTACGACGTAAAAAGCCCAACTAGATATAAAATGTAGGTAAAAAATTAATGATTTTTGTAGTTATTTAGCGTGTATAAACGCCATTGTAATTAGTAGATTCCATGGCTGGCCCCTTACTTTTCACTAATTGCCGTGACAGAACAACGTAAGTAATATATACAGGAGATCATGCGATATGAGGAACTCAAGTTTCACTGTTTTGACAGCCATTATATTTTATCACACGAGAATTAATTAAAATATAAGTATGTATTATAAAAAAAAGAAATATTTCGTGTTCAAAAAAGCGTTACAAGGCAACAACCTTCTTCTTAAGAAACTAAATTTCGAACAATCCTTTTATAATACATTATTGTTAAATTATTATGTCATAAATGCAATTTAAACCAAATTTATATTTAGTAACAGAAATTTTTTTATATGTTTATGGTAGCACTTAAAAGAGAAATAAAATAAATTTTGACTAGATTTTTTCCAGATAAAACTCTGCCTGTTTGTATTTGACATAGTGGTCTTCTATTTATTTATTTCCTACTTTCTAAATCCAACCCTTGAAGTTTTAGCATAATCTAAAAACACATTCTTCTTTCTTGAAGGCGAGATGAACAATGTGTCCGAACAATGAACCAAAAACATAGAACAGAGGGAGAATATGTAACAAAACAAAACTCCCTAGTGAATTCTTTAGGCAAATTTATGACAAGAAGCGCCATCAATCTTATTCACGCTTTTTTTAGCGTTGTGCTTCTAGCATTTTCTTCGAGGGGAATTATGCTGTTAGAAACTTTCATCTGCATTATCATAAATAAACAACAAACGAACATTATTTCAAATAATGTTTTTGACTTTCAATAGGGGGATATCGCATTATATAGCCATCAGGTAAGACTAAAATAAGTAAATCGAACGTTTCTCTTTCTGATTGTCGTTATTACTATCTAGACGTAGTCATTTGATTTCTATTAATTAACGTGAAAACATAAAAGTGATTTTAGCAGATGTATTACATTGTAGAACTAACCAAGACTAAACATTTTCTGACTATTTATCAGAATAGCAATTTAAAATAATCAAAAACATATAGGTATGCACCCCATTAGAACGTTTTGAGTAGTAAACTGACAGTATGATAGTAATTAGTCGCCCACAAAATTCATAAACTGAAGATCAGATCTGCTTCAAACTTTTGCTTTCTTTAATGTTTTTTTAAAGATTGAATTACAGATTAAATTAAAACCATTCTTCTTAAACGATGACTTTACCTAAGGTAATTTTGTGAATTATAAGTAAAAGCATCAATGCAGAAGAGTTTTTTATGGTTAAAAACCTAAATATCCAATGTCTTACAAACTATAAGAAAATAATCTGCACAGAAACATTTAAATATGGTAATGGAGTATACGTACGAGATAAGAAATTCAAATCCGTGTAAAAAGTTACCTGTAAAAGCACAAACATAAACAATAGATATCATGAATATCATCAGATCACTGAATCCTTGGAGGCAATTATTATTTATAGAGCAGTGCTTTACATTCTTTCCTTTGTTGAGTAACAGCCTAAGATCTTTCTACTTGACAAGCATTGCCATCCATCAATTTCTGTTTTCTATCACCATCCTAATCATCCTTTATTCAATATTATTGCTTTTGCTGACCATTAATGTCTCTTTATCTTCCAGAAAAAATAACGAGAAATCGAGGAGAAGAGTGGGGCAAGGCAAAAAAAACTGTAATATATAGACAATTTTCAATTTTAGTGGAAATTCAATTTTTTGTTCACAGAATACACCATAACTGAAACCATTCTAAGCCATCCTGGGCAGTGCCCATATTGTTGCCACTCACTGGCCTATTAAATTTGATTGGTTATTTGATGCTCTACTTAAATAAAATTTTCTTGGGTTGCATAACATGAAACCAAATCTAAGCAAGTGAGAGAAATAAGTGGTAGATATCAAAGAATGGTCGAGAACTGCTTAAAGCAACTAAGCTTGAAGCTTGAAAACTAACCTTATTAGTTGTTGATATTCTCTAGAAGGCCCAATGAGATGTCTAGGTAGTAGGACAGAGGTTGCAAACAGTCGCTTTTAATTTCCTCTTGGTAAGGGCCCAAAAATGTTTTAGAATATTGTGTTTGCCTGCCTGCTGACTTATGTTTACCTGACCATTCACCTCTTTCGTTCAAGGTCGCTTAGCGAACTGGAGTTAGCACATACAACGATAGTTTATGACGAATAAAGGTTCTATAGTTGTAGATGAGCGAGTACTAACCTAGTAATGACATGATTAACTCTTTGGTGTTGAATGATACCGAGAAACATGTTTCTCTACTTGTGGGTAATTGAGGGACTATGAAAATATGAAATGTAATGGAGACGGCTATTAAAAATTCATTTTAGAAAAACGCGAACCTCTAAGGCAGTTTTCTTCTTAATCCAAAAAATTTCCTGAGCTTTTGGCCCAGCTTAGGTTAAATCTTTCATTACCAAGCTTACGAAATAAACTTTACATTTTTTGCTATAGCTTACCCAGCTTGACAAGATACCCAAAATGCATCAAGACTTAAAAATTGCAAATTCACCTATACCTTCCAGCTTGATAACGGTTATAGCAGGAGAAAAATTATGTCTGTCACCGATATTCTCTTAACTAATTAACAAAAATTTAACAAAGATTTAAGCTAAAAGTTCGTAGATTAAACTCAGGATTATTATTAGGTTGATATTATTCCATCTTTGTATGTAGTAAGGCTCATATCAAAGAAATTAAAAATAAATGTTTTGTATACAAACGACCAGCGTTTAAATTCTGTAGATAGCTAGATAGTTCATCATTCGATGCTTTCCATTGTAGAGATTCCAACCAAAATGGTACTGGGTGTGATCATAACTGTGTCTAATCAAATTTTATTTAATCTTGTCTTTATGAACATCAACCATAGGAGAGGATAGCAAATATTCCTTTTTAGGAAACGAACAAAAGAACAAGAATTGCTTAGACAGTGATGGGCCCAAAGTACATAATATAGGCACATAGACATGTCAAAGGTTCAGAATGAAAATGGATTGGCGTCGCGAACCGCCGCCTAAAGACGGTGTTTCGTCTATTGCAGTCTTGCTTACAGAACCGTGGAGTGTTATCGTCATCGCAATTGACCAGCAGTACTCGAACAAATGCCCTCCTTTATGTTATGGCAGGTCAGCTTTTAGTTTTCATTCTAGAAAGTTTGCATGTATCGGAATCGACTCTTTTAGCAAAACCTACTATTAAAATTAATGTCCGTAGTTTAATAACACCCTGTATGTTATGTTCAATCACGACCTTGTAGTTTAATATTTAAATAATCACAGGTTTAAAAATCCCTTTTTAAATAAAATTTTTAATATATTTCTTCCAAGCTTTTTATTAAACGAAAGTTCGAAAGAAGAAGAATAAGAAATTTATTTAAAGAAGGGCCTAAAATGCTGTGAGTACTTAGGTATACATTTTCTTTATATTTAAATCTATGTAATACATACCTATATTTTTATTATGCAAGAGTTGAATTATTCTCCGTTTGTTACAAGTCACGACAGTTTAAGCAGCCTATTTATACATTATGTCTGTAATGCTGTAGCTACAGAGTGGTCTTCATCAAGAATGTTTCACAAGAGGTCACAGTTATCGGATTGCAAACTTTGATGCATTTTGGACAATTGTTTACAGTCAAACAAAAAGATGTATGATCTCAAAAAGTTTCGTTTCTATCTGCTTGTCCGTCATGCCAAAATCTCATGCTTTGTCAAAAACTACAGATCAAAGTTCTCAGTTTCTAATGTAAGATTAAGCGTTGATCTTAGAGAAGAATCAAAAGGGATTACCAAGAGGTCGTATTCAGACCAAAAAGCGCTTATGTCAATTAACTAAGAAAAGGTGACTTTCCTTCATCAGGCTTACAATAAGAATTATTGTTTTTGAAAATCTACAATACAGCAGAGTATGCTAATCACTCTGTAAATCTCAACAAAAAACAATAGTAAATGAAATTGAATTATCCACGGTAAAAACATCTGAAATTTAAAAGCAATAAGGAAAGGAAATTGGTAAATAAATATCTGACTTAATTTAGCTTCAAATCTTTTTAATTATAAAGACTTTTGGAAAAAACTATTAAGAGTCAATATGTCCACAAAAAGAAACAGAAATACATCTTACCATACATCAATAATATCATGCCCATAGTATGGGTAGATACTGAGTTTGTTTCAATATTGTAGACCATTGCCACTGGGGCAAAATGGAAAGTAATTATCTATTCCATTACGGCTCACTATTTCTAGGTTGTAATGTGAAATAACATATTAAAAACAATGAGATGGTCACATCTTTAGAACCGAATGCGAAATATATAGTTGAAGTTAGTATTTAATTTACATGGACTAAGTCAGACGTTCAGACTTGTACGTTTTTTTTCTAGAAAAGTGACAGTTTTTTTGAAAAAGGCAAAGAACTAGAAAGGATAGGCAACCCCCAAGTTTGCTCATCTAAAAAGGGCAAATTTTGAACTAAGACCGTTTGCAAAAGACATTATAAGCACTTAAAAAGGGATCAAAAGAATTGGAAGTGTTTGTAGACACCCCTGATAATCAGTGCTTCAGACTTAAGTAACCGATTTGTCTTTGTAGATGAATTTAATGTAGCTGCTCAGTAGGGGCCCATAAAGCATGCACAGTAGCTAGGGAATGCTGGTGAGAAATAACTTGGTTTTCTATTTGTTTTGGACGCATTGTAATCATTCTAATAACTCACGCTTAAAGAAAATCTGAAAGTTAGTTAATACTAGTGAGATTAGTTTTGAAAGTCAGTTGAGCTTGCGACGTAAAATGTGCAGAAAACACGTAATTACAAATGGCCAAAAATGTGTAAAAAGAAGTTACCATAGGAAAAACGAAAAAAATCAAAGAACCGTATAGTAATGTTTCACACACCTTATGACTACTGAGAAGGAAGTCTTATTGCTAGTAAAATCAACAGAACCATGACATTGGATTTAGGCAGGATGAAAACCCGAGAGAAGAATAAAAAAAAAACTTAAAATTGCTATGTTTACACAGATTTCTCCTACTGGTCAAGGGTAAATTAATGCGTGAAGGAGTCGATGCCTAAATTTATGTAGGTAATAACTAAACCATTAAGACGAGACTATAGGATACTTTGATTGTATCTTACTTAGTATCCTAAGGGAAACACTATTAAAGAAGAATATTTTTGATGTCGGATTCTCGGAAGGAAACAGCTTAATCAATTTTTGCCTCTAGAGGTATCTGATAAAAATTGGAAGTTTTATAATGCACAAACGTTTTAGATAGCCTAATTTCTACTTCTGTACGACTAATCAATTTAAGGTATTGGTAACATTAAGAATGTAAGTTAAGTCATGAGCCAAAAGTATTACTTAGTAAAACTTTTCCCATAATTAAGATAGTTTAAATCAAGATTTAGAAGTGTGTCCAGTGTCCACGTGTTGAACTATTAGGGTCTAGTGTAAGCCAAAAAAGGATGGGGCAATTTTTCTCTTGGACTTGGACAAAAATCGTTGACTAACCAAATTAGGTTGTGCATCATAGGAGCGATAACGGCCAACATTACCAATATTGCGATACCTATGCTTGAGGAGACCACACAAGGATGAATGACACATCAGAGCATGTCAGCAAGCACAATCTCTGCACAAACACTTGTATCTTCAAAAAATTACCACGTCATGTATGCAATTTTTGCAATATTTTGGACCATATTTTGTGGAGAAAACCGTCACTGGTGAGAAGCAGGTATATTTAAATGTTAGAAGAGGTGTCTGTTTGGAAATACATGGATCTTAACCGAATTACGGATTACAAAAGACTTGAGTTGCTTGAAGGCACTTTGGGCCTTGACTGCTACAGTTTTGGACTAATTACCATATTTGTTAAATAAGATTATTTTCTATGACCTCGAAGGCCGAATATAGCGAATTTAGATTTCTGGCAAAGAGAATCCCAAAGATCTCATTATGTAGCTTGTTGAAGATATCAATAAGACGACGTTAGAATCTGTTATTAGAAAGGGTTAAATATCAGGCTTTGGCACGTAGATAGTAGTGAAGATTGGCACTTAGGGGTTTGCGCTAATAGACTTTGCTAAAATAGAACATACTTAGGTATCTGTTCAATGCAGTAAAGATTTAAAAAAAGGAGTAGCTTTTGCCTCAGTCGTATTTATCTGCGATAGAAGAAACCAATTTGTAATAAAAACTTTGCAGACTGATTAATTTATTTTTACATGTCAAAGTGTTCTAGTATATTTCTCTTCAGTTCTTTCAAACAGACCATTAAGACTTCCTCAGTGTTAAAGATCTAACTGTTGTTAAACCAATTACTTCAAACTCCAAACTTACTGTGCTTTTCACATTTTAAAAGTCGAAACCTAAATACAAAGGCATTCTTCAATGTTATGTTGTTACTTTGCAATTTCACTACTTGGCACTTTTGTAGGAAAACCTTAAGATTGCAAAAATAATTGAATTTATAATTAGGCCTTTATAATTGACTGACTAACAATTTTAAAATTTCTATTTGTAGCTAACGATATCTTTTTAAGGAAATTCTAGAAAAATAAACTGCGTTAGTTTTCAGAAAACTTTTATTTATAATCTTATTTTATAATTTTAAAGAACAAGCTTAAAATGTTGCAAATAATCTTGCCTTAATACAATGCAATATTAAAACATTCGTGTTATATTTTAATTCTAGAGCTGAAAGAAGAAGGAAAAAAATATCCAAGGCAAAATTCAATTTGCAAACACGTGTAATTTGCGAGGTTGTCTAAAACACACGTTACTTTTTTATATTTCTAACTTAAATAAATATTAAGGCCTATAATTTTATTATGACATTTACAAATTATACAATTGTAAGTTTTCAAACGTGAACAAACATTTATCATAGTACGGGAGAGAAATACCGGCTAGAAAATACACGTTGCGGTCATTAAGAACACCAGAAAATTACAGTGCAGAGCCAGTCTCATTCACAAAAACCCTCTAATTACAAATAAATACACTCCAATATTAGTTTCGAATAGATATGAGATGATAAGCCTTATTTATGGCGCGATGTGGACAAGGATACATATTTAATTCGCCGTTTCAATTGACAACCGCCGTATGGCGCTGCGTAGCGGAAAATAAAAGACATGTCGAACCGGAACTGCGATTCCGGTTGAGCGACGAATGCGGCATCTGTCGTGAAAATGAATATTTATAAATCGAAGATTTACATATTATCCGTGATGCCATCATGTATGTCATGGAATTTATTTGCAGGTTGTGTAATTGTATAACGGACATTGTAAAGTTATCCACAATACGGTTTCCTCTATTTTTCATTTATACAAAAAAAAAACAAACAAATAACATTTAACTAACTGTATTCATTTCATACCGATTCAATAAAATTATTACCTTGTCTATTTTTAAGTTATTTCATTGTGAACAAATATACTTTGTCATCTTGCTTAATTTATAAAACAAACAGAAAATTTGTTTCACGCTAGAAAATTTATATGTAAATTTTTTCTGCATTACGGTCACATAAGCATGATTTAATGAAGACTTAGTTTTTTCTTTTTTAAATTTTTCATGAATAAACAAAGAAGATATTTCAGATAATTTATATTGACAGTTAACAATTTGTACTAAACTAAAAATATTTTATAACGACAGAAAAAATTAAATTCAGACACTATAAAGAATACAGAAATCCAGGTAAACCAGGAATGGAAAAGCAAAATGGATATAAAAAATGTATAGAATAGAAATAACACAGAAAAATTCCAGATACCTGAAATAAATACTTTAGAAGGTCTATCAGGTAAGACCAAATAATGATGTCGACCAGAAATAAGAATTTAATGGGAGACCAAACCAAAAGAGTCATACTTTAGTTTTAAAAGTATTTTTTACAAAAAAAAGATGTGCACCTATTAGGTAATGTTTATTGTACAATTGTGCATCTCAAAAAAGTAACAGCTCGCCGTAGTTGCAAAAGGAAAACAGAAACACTATATTTGTTTGAGATAGTTTGAGTTATGTAGAATATCTACAAGTAATAATAACTTGAAGATTAACTTAAAAAAAGTATCAAAATACTCCAGAACAAACAATGATATACTTACATGAGCCAAGGATCTTTTCGATTAACATTAAAACAAGAAATTCTTTATCAATTAACAGTATGTTTGAAGATAAGATTTTTGTCTATTATTGTCTAATGGATTAAACTTATGTTAACTAATAACATTAGGTAAGGTAGGGCCCATTGATTATAACAAAGTTTCACGTAATAACAACATAAACAATTTGTCTAGACTTGGATGTAATGTTGATTAATGGATATATCCAGAAGCGATTAATTTCCACATTGCATCAATAATACAATACTTAGAAAATCTCCAAATTGGAGCTTTCTATAAAAGGCCTTATCAGCCTGGCAAGCCTGAGATATCTTAAGAATATGATTCACAAAAATATTATCCACGTTCAAAAATTATTTTTTTTTGGTCACAGCAATTATTATAGTAATCTACCAATCTACCAATACTGACAAAATGTACAATGTGGTTTAAAAATGTTTGTCTAAAACTTTATTAATGTAATCGTGCTATAAAACACTAATTTCATTCAATTTGATTGAAGCAAAGTTTACTACCTTGGTTATATAAGGCTTTAGTCATTAGTGTGTTGGTCTTACAAGAATCTGTTTCGTAAAACTATAACTAACGTATTGTATTAAATTAAAGATAGCAAAGATGTTTTGTCGGTGTTTATACTTGCCTCCATTGCAGAAATGTGCAAAAATACCAGATTTAATGATTAAGTAATTACAGAAAAATAAAAAAAAATCTAATTATAATTGGGGGATAGCATCACGTCGTCGTTGCTAATTTCTGATATTTCAAAGCATTTCTTAGAAGAGCTGTACAGTGTGTTCCTTTTTTTAATGTGTTTTTGGAGTATTTCGAATTTTAGTAAAGCTAGAACTGTAGAGTTTGCACCATTCTGTTTTAATTTTTCAAATCAAATTTATTGATTCAATTCAGTTTTTTGATTTTGAGATCAGTAAAGTTTAACGTAATTTTTACGAGTGAAACGAACGCGTTCTTAAATTTACTTGTACATTTACATTTCCACATTATTTCAAAATTTTTCAGAAGACCTAAGTGACATTGTTGTTAAAAAAAAGTAAAAACAGATAAGACATAACCCCAAGCAACAATTATTTTACAAATAGACACGGATTATCTAAAACTGATCCTTTAAAATAGCAAGATCACTTTAGAGTAGTTTGGATCAATAAATGCCGAGGTGGGATAAATTAATCTTATGTCAAGCAAATAATACTTTTTAAATTTTTTCTACGGCAGTACGTACTTACCCATTTACGTTTCATTAAAAATAAATTTTCTTCGGTCGTAAATTCACTTGCTACCGTAGATAAACATTTGCGTTAAGGGCTTTTGTTAAATTCCTTCAAAAAAGTAGCCACTACCGCATTACTTAGGCAAACGATTTGAATCGATCAAAATCGGCGAACCAAATGCAGCTCTTATTGAATATACATATCTAACGTTCGGAAATTTGGGAATTGAAAAATCAACCTTCTCAACAAAAAACAAATTATTTTAGAAAATATGAAGAAACTTCTTAAAATTACTCAGAAATTCCAGATCGACGTGTTGCGAAGATTAAAGGTCCGTGTTTTTTATTCAGCTAATTTACCTATCTATTTAATTATTTATCCGGTGCCTACACGTGTTCTATTGTTCATATTTTCTCATTACTTATAAAGAAAGGTTTATAACACGAGTGTGGACTGGATGCTAATTTTCTGGAAATTGAGAGATTTTTGATTTTTTTTGTATGAGCATACTTTAGTTAGTAAATACTTGGAAATATAAAACAGAATATCATTTAAATCTTATCTCGCAATTAAAATATTCAAATACGT
Source organism: Ignelater luminosus (assembly GCA_011009095.1). Classification (NCBI taxonomy): domain Eukaryota; kingdom Metazoa; phylum Arthropoda; class Insecta; order Coleoptera; family Elateridae; genus Ignelater; species Ignelater luminosus. The sequence continues at coordinate 71,881 of VTPC01000960.1, forward strand.
CCAGAAAAGGCTGGTTTTTGTAGTAAACATTGTTTAGATACTTGACGTAAGCACTGAAAATGAACCACATACACAATGTGCACTGTACCTACGCAAGCTTATAATATTTACATTCGTGATCTTAGTATCATAACAAATCAGAAAGAACGATGTACAGTGGATTTCAATAAAATCCGAGACAATCAATATTCCATACTGTAAAATGTGACTTTAACAAACCAACTGCAACAAAGCCTGTTTCTCACGTTGTTAAAAATGCAGAAATAGCTATCGAGACTTATCCCAGATTTTTATGAAATCCGCTGTATCTATTGTGATATAACACAATGTTTATTAAAAGTTTATAATTATCTTTTATATTTTTACGTTTATAAATTTTTTCTTATGTCAAATAATTTGGCCAGGTTATAATGTGATTATTTTATGCAACTTGGATGATTTTCTATTGATGATCTATAATAATGACACCATGATCAACACGTGACCAATCTCTATCAAGTTGACAGTTAACTAATCAAACAATTTTACATTTCCTTTTTATTACTTCAAAAAAAAGTTTAAAATTTTGTTTTCTATTTTGAATATTTTCAAATTTAACTCGTTTCTTTTTTATCTACCACCTTTTTTTTATTCTTGTTTAACTTCACTTAACCACAACCTTGTTAACTTTACGTTTCCCGTTCCTTTTCCGCAGATCTCCTTGTTTACATACACCCTTCACCGCGTAGGTCTTCCACTGTTAATGATTATCCAAGCCTCCTCAATATGTCACCGTTCAGTCCACTGGCTGCTTAAGTCCTCCCAAAGACATTTGAACCACACATATCAACGGTTCCATTATTCTTCCATACAATAAAATGTATTAGAATGTGAGTAAATGAAATAATGAAGCTACTCTTCGTTGAACTAATTAATTTTTATATATATATATATATATATATCGACCAAATTTGTTTAAATGTTCACGAAGATTGCAATTTGGAACTAATATTAACTTTAACTGAAATGTATTGTTCTCTCTCTCAAAGTTCATAAAATTGGCACTAATCAAGTTATATTTTTTTTTTGTTTCAATTTATGTTTCAAGTTTATAATTTAACTAACATAAACAACATTCACGTTAATTCACGAAGTTGTTCCTTTTTTTTTATTATATTTTCCATTCTCCCACATCAACAATAAGAAAAATCAGTAATCAGGATATGTACCATTTTATTAACATCATTCTTTTTAAATATGCTTCTTTTAATACAACTTCAATCATGACAAATGTAATTTTAATTAATAACTTTTCTTTTCTTTAATAAATTTTAAATAACTTTTCTACATTTCTAAACTCCTTTTAAAAAAAATTTTCTCCACTTTCTATCAAGAATTATTCAACAAATTCAACTGTTTTTTTTTACATAAACTCCTTATCAATTTTTATCAATAAACAACTATCATGTAATCATATCATTTAACTAATCTAGAATGTTCATTTTCTTAACTTATTTACAAATCGTAACTTATATACTATATAATACATTTCCAAATATTTAAAATGTTCAATTTAATTGTTTGATACTTTGTCGTCACATTTTATGTCTTTAAAATTGAATTTAGTGAAGATCATTGTCATTATTACTTTTTCTTATTTGGGTATCGCTTTAGATTTTTTGAATATCATCACACTATGTAACCTTATACGTTCAGTTCGATCTGTGATGCTCTAGTCTGATTAACCAAACAGTATCAAATAAAATCGACACTTCCAATGAAAATCTCATAAGCACTACCAACGCAAATAAGTAAACAGTGTTTTATTAGTAAGCGCAATAAAAATAATTTTAGTACAACTCTTTGATTTGTTAATTTTCATGTAGAATTCAGAAGTAGAATTCCAAATAAGCAAAGAATTTCCAGATTCCTTGCTTATGGGGTAAAAAGGTCCATTGAGTGACTATTAACTTTTTGAATCTAGTTTAACCCCAAAGTAGCAGTAGAATTAATAGCTAAGGTCAGATAAGAAAGAAACAAGATCAAGAAAACGGTAGTAGAGGTACACTACCATCTCCCTTCGCCTAAACAGTATCGTAATTGTAGTATGAAGTCGAAAGCTCGAAAACTTGCAGACTAATTAATCATACATTAATTCTAAATTATTTGTGTCATAATCTTAATTGGAAATTCAAGTTTTACTGGAGCTCTTCTAAATACTTTTGGATTGATTTTCGTCTGAGAGACTGACCAAAGTATTTTCCTGCTGTTCTGCTTTATCTTCAAATTGAATTACAATTATATGAAGATTTAAAATTGAAAAGAATGGTTTTCTAGTTTGATTGTCCTTCTATAACGCAGAATGACTCATATATACTTTCCTAAAATCCCTATTTGCGATTTCATTGTCATGCAATATTATCAGGTACCAAAAACTAAAAGTCTGTATTTAACTGTAAACTCTAGAATAGATGAAAAAAATAAAATTATTTAATTTAATTTTGAGACTACTGAGTTAATATCAACGATTTTTAAAACTAGACAGCCTTCCCCTTCCCAATAGAAAAGAAAAAAATTTATCATGAATACTCATCGCTCTTTACATCATCTGTAGGGTGACAAAGCTTGATTTTGATCGAAGTAGAAGTAACGACTTGCAAGATATAACAAAATGAGTTAAATTTCCTACAGTCTCTTTATTACAAAACCTTAAAACAGAATAACTAGAATAAGTTGGGACGAAGTAAAATCTCTGGATTCTGGAAAAGGCGAAATCATCTCTGTAAGAGCATAAAATAAAGGAATGATTTAGAAAATTCTACGCAAAATGTGCTTGTAAATCACTATCATCGAGATTAAACTTCTTTTAACCTAGAAAATATTCTACAGCTTAGTATAGTTTTCTTGGACAGAATCGAACTTTAATACAGCAGTTGAGACTAACTTTTGCAGTAAGCCATGAATAGTAATAATCTCAAATCAACACAATTTTGGTATATAACAAAGACTTCAAAAATGCAAATCTACAAAATTCCAAAATACGTAAAATGCAATCTAAATCCAATATACATTGCTGCTTCGAGTTTCATATCTCTAGATCTCGAATAAAATCAGATATGCCAACCGATTTTGTTGATGTGTAGTTTTATCTGTAGAAACCTAATATATTTCCAAACAAATTCATTTTCTAGATCGGTTTCGCTACCGTAATCAGTAAAAACTGTAACTTTGTTTATTTTCTCTACCCTAGTATTACGAACATACTAATTATATGCTCAAATAGTATCGTGACAAAATCAAGGCTTGCATTGTTTTAAATCTTAAAGCTAGCAATTTTCTTTTATAAAATAAGTTTATAAAAATGTAATAATAGTAACTGTCTGTTGATAAGTAAGTCTTATTAAGCATTTACGTGATAGAAACTTTGACATATTAATGAAACAAACAAAAAGGAAAGGGGAAAGGTTTGCTGTGTTTACCTTCTTTTATAGAAAAAAAAGCAAAAATGAACACGCAGAATTCAAGAATGAAACAAGACTTTATTGTTTTATACAACCTAAAATGTTTCTTGCTTTGTGACTTAAACAGCTTTACTTACATAATATCAGTGTTAAGTCATTCCATCATTAAAGTAACATGGTAATAACAAGTAGGTGTCATTGTTTTCGAACAAAAAGAAAAATCATCAGAACATAATAATAATAACAATACTTGGTAAAATTTATGGTAACGACCTTGTATTATTTAAAAATGAAATAATAAAAAAATTCATTTGAGAAAAGAAACTATGACCGGATGAACAAAGGAAGGAAACAATAATTTAAAGGTGAGTACAAATCAAATTAAAAAGTTTCAGTGGAGGTATACCTGATGTAGCTTAAAATATACATCAAATTCAAGGAGTTTTGTCTTCTGTCTAAATAAAAGTTATTTTTATAGAACTCATAAAAAGAACGTTAATTAAATTATAAGATAAGAATATTTAAAAGAATGCAGTATAATTGAGATACAAAAGAGATAATCGAGAACATTGAATTTTAAGGTTAACCGAATTAAACTGATTGAAAGTATCTTTGTGCAGAGAATTCGTGACGTCTTTTTCAAGTTTTTGCTTCTTCCAGTACTAGCACATAATTATTCTGGCAGCAGTAGTTTGTTAGTTAATTTTGATAGTTCTACCTAATATCTTTTTTGTTGCATCAAGTTTCAACGATGTAACTGTTACTATTTTAAATCTTCTACAAAAAGCTTCTCTTTTTTTATCTGCTTTTAAAATTCTGAGTTTCGACTTCTTTTAAAAGGGGCTACAGCAAATTTCTTGCTTTCAGATATAAATATACATTCTAAAAACAAAAACTTGAGTCAGCAAAATGGGTAATATTTTTACCGTTTTTATAACAAAAGTCAATGTCGTGTCATATAAAAGATTCTTTTACATATTTCTCAGAAGATGCACCTTTTTCGAGTAAATTTGATTTTTTTCTTAACCCTGTTACAGTTAACAATAATTTTTCTGATCATTTCATATATTTCCCATGCCCAAATCTAAAACGATCCCAGTATTTGCGGTGAATTTACGCTTCTAGTTTAGTGAGTCTTTTTATTAGATTGCTGGTCAAGCTGCACTACAAGCTTTTGGATTTCTAAATTGAATTTAAATGTGGGTTAATAAAACTTAAAGAATTATAGATATACGGGTAGAACATTCGTTATTTACAAACTAAGATGACAAGTGCAATGCACACTGATTCAGTTATCTTTGTACTAAGACTAATTGAGCCGCATAGTCCACACTGTAAGAAAAAAAGAAAAGTTGGTAATCTTCCCCAAAAATTGAATTATGTTTAAACATCGATCACCGTATCTCTAAACAACTTTTCTGATTTTGTTTGATTTAATCAGAATAACCATATTTGATTATTACCTACCCTTCTCGTACTGTTCGCTATAAAAGCTATTGCTTCTAATATTATGCTTTTAATGGCACAGTAATTTAATTTAATTTAAATTTGAAATATAGTATCTGTACGTACATAAATAGCTTCAAGTATTAATGGATTATTTTTCTAACTGCAATTTTTATTGAATTCCTAGTGACGATTCAAAAAACAATTTAATTAGAGATCGTAAATTCGTAAGCGCCGAATAAAACTGTCCGGCCGCGGCTCTGTATTTTACGTTACTTTAAACTTTTGAGTATTAATTACATAATTGTTATATCAAAATTGTGTTAAATAAAAATCTGAAACGTTTAAAAAATAAATTTGAGATAGACTAAAAACCACTTTCACAGATTTTCGTAGAGGGAAGCACTCCTTTAAAACTTCAGTTTGCAATCTAAATGAAAATGGTGTCAATACTTGATATTTTAAATAACACCCTATATAT
>VTPC01000961.1:0-11178 GCA_011009095.1 Ignelater luminosus
TAGATGTAGAGGAAGCTCCTCCCCCCAGCTCCAGACCCAGGGTTTTTAAATTTCTGAGATTTTTTAATTGGAGCGTGTGTACCTATACCAACGGTATGAATCTTGTCTCCCGTTTTTCTTTTGTTTCCATACGGCGATCCATTTTGCACTAGTTTTAGTTGGTCGCTTTTCTGACTCTGAATATGGCGTTTTCGGAGTATCAACCTCAATACGTAATTAAACACAATCGATTGGGCTAATCATTGACATAAATCGTTTTGATTAGGTACCACAAATAAGGGTGCCAAAAATACATGAAGTCGATTTTTTTGAAATAGCTGTACCGACAAACAGTTGAAAATAGATCGAACCGCATCCATATGAAAGCTTACAACAAAAGGAGTCCCATGTCGATACGACTCTTAATTCCCGAGGTACAGCACAAAACGCTTTATTTTGGTTTTCTGGTGGTGGGGGGAGTATAAGAAACGCGAATCGGATCATTTTTGCGCACAGCGGCTGAGAAAATATAACTTTACTCACAGTGTATTTATTCCGACTGACGCTGAATGGCTAGGTATGCTGTGCTCACAGTAGCGCGCAGGGTGGGAATAAGAGGAGGCTGAAAGTAAACAAAGAGACCAACATTTTATTGTTATTTGGGGTCTCAAGTTTAAGAATCCGAGCATAGTTGCCGGTCCTCACATTTTACATATTCAACTATCTTTGGCGCCTGCACTACTCCGGGGATTCTCCAGTATGAAAATATTTTGTGTAAAACAAGTTAAAAACATCTTTAACTGTGCCATTACAAAACGAATCTTAGAAACCTCGACTACGCCGACACGTTTAATATTGACTAAAATAATAAAGAAGATTCTAGCATTGCCTAAACTAAAAAAGTCATCTTAAGAAGAACCAGAAGTCTGAGATATTCCGGTTTTGATATACAAGGTGCTGGATTGTTTTCATTTCCTTAAGTCTGTGTTCTTCATAGAGTTATGATTGTAAAGAAGCAAGATAATACACATAGAGTTTCTAAAAATAGTGAAGAAAAAAAGCTTTTACTCTACGACTGAATTAGAATTTATATATCGAATGTGTCGCTAAAATTATACTTTGTATCGATTTATAAGTAGAAGCTTGGGAAGATCATGCTTGCATTTCCTATTTTGCTATAGCTTGCGTAAAACTTAACTTGCACAAAACTTAAGAAATTTATTAAATCTGCAGATTCATACTAAGATCACATGTGTGTTTCAACAAACAAAAAATTGGATTATTTATTTATTTATTTTAATTGCGATCAATAGCTGGTGCCAATTATAGATCATAGGTTCCTATGAAAGAAACGATTTTTACCATATTTAGACTTGTCCTTGTAGACTCATAGTGAAAATTTTGACAAAATGACCTTCGTTGCTTGCCTTATCTTGTTGATTTTGTTTACTTTTCGGTTATAAGACAAAAAATAAAAATTTGTTGTTTTCTAGAAAGTGCTGCCATCCTTTTCGTGGTGAAATAATAAAAACATTTTCCTGCACAAATTCCTAGCAACCGACATCTAAACAAATTAACCAATTAATTGTCGCGATGATAATCTGAGAGAACTATTTATACATGACTAGTTAATTCTTTGAAACATTGGTTTGCTTTCTACTTTTAGATTAGTTGAATTTATTGAATACTTGATTCTGATGTAACACATAATTAGATTATAACAATTTCTAAGACTTCTTGTTCTTAATTGTTTCTGATTTGATTTAGAAATTAGTCTTATCTCGACTTACCCTAAATAAAGTTAAAAGCAACCAATAAATGTCGAGTAAATCTGACAGGTATGTTCTTCATAATGCATGTACTGCCAGAAAATCATTGGTAGAACTAAATTATATTTATAAAATGTACTGTAGTGGCTGTAATAAACTGCTTCAGCTTCAATTTCAGCTTTTATGCGAAATGAATACGGTTTATAAGCAAGGCTTTTGATTAAACGAATAAAATTTTAGAAATTGTACGCATGGACACATAATACAGTAAATGACAAAAGAAAATATTCTTGAGAAATGCTACAACAATTATATACCCAAAAATAAAAAGAGGTCTTGATCATTCAACTACGTCGAAATAGCTCGGAAGCCAGATGAAACGTAAAATAGATAATGAGATCTACAGTTTCGTCTTTTCAAATTAGGAAGCATTGATAAATCTTATTACATAAATAGTTAGCATAGTTTTAATGCAATTATTAAGAGAAATCATAACACCATAAGGTATATTATGAAATTAATTTCAATCAGAGGGGCTTAGGACGAATTTCCGCTCAATGAGTAGCGAAAGTGCACTTAAAATTTGATCTGTGCCGACCCAAACCGCTCCTGGATAATAATTAGTCCGAGAATGCTCTCCCTGACGCTTATTTCGCAGTTAATCGCGCTCCAGTTCCTCCTCGTTTTACTAAAAGGGGTGAAAATAACCTCTTCACTACTTAGGTGTACATTTATGTACGTTTAACGATTTTTGCAACCTAAAAATAAATTATATGGTTTTTGATTTTCGTACTTATAATAATTATGATGGCAGCACGTAATCATTTTTGTTTGTGGTTTTCATTTTCAGGCAGTTAAATTAACAAAGTTAATTTCAACGTTTTTGATGAAATTCAATTTGTAAACCAACAACTTATTTAATTTAAATTTCAAAAGGTAAACTCACCGGTAATTTATTTGTGTTGCCACAAATGGATGTTGCTTGAAATAAACTATTTATTAGTCTAGTAAATTAGCTCTGGAAAACTGTAAGGAATTAAATTTAGTTCTAACGCATTGTTAAATAATTAGTTCTAAAAAAATCGAAAGTAGTAACTGATATTCAAACCGTCTATGCAATGCAAAAAAAATCTGAAGTAAAAAAAATAAATTAAATAGCTTTTCAATGAGTTACGAAATAAATATGTCTCTTGGTTGCTATACTAACTGTCTACACGTGATTATTTGGGAAATATTAAAACTAACATTCTTGTATAATTCGACCTCTAGATGCACAATTGAAATTAGAACAATTTTTAGAACAACCTCTAAAACTGGAAAAGATGTCAAGTTTCATTTGTTAAATAAAACCTTTTTATTACTTCAATCGATATTCAGTAAGATTCACGATGATTGATATAATGACAAAATTAGAACAAAAAGATGCTTTCGCGCAAAAACAAAAGACGCATTACCCAAGAGAAAACGCAAAATTATCTGATTACTGTAAGTCATCTTCGCGATTTCATATTGCTAGATGCTATCTTAAGACTTTTTCTGGCTTGTATTCGACTTTGCTTGTGTATCAAGTCTATGTCGAAACAAAAGTGCAAGTTAAAAAAAACTCCTAATGAAACTGCTTTGCTTATTATTCCATTTAAATGCCTTAAATTATGTTTACCAAATGACTTTCTTGGTCTTCTTAGAAAGACGAGTTATCTTTTAGATTTGGGAGGCTTCTGTCTATTACCAAATAGGAGATCACGCTAAAGTACTAAAATTGAGTTTTTTGGCCTTGTCTTGTTTGATTTTTAGAAATAATTGACCATTGACCATTGCATGACCATCAACATTTTGTAACGAGTTACCGTTTTGTAGCGGGTTACTTTCAATTGCTTCTTTGTGAATTTGAAAACTTTATTGTCTTCTATGGCGCATTGAGTTTTTATTGGATGGCTCTTTAATGTAATTGAGTAATCTGTTTTCCATATAGACATCTTTCACATAAATACGGTAGTTTTTAGGAAGTCCATTTCTAGGAGTATTCTGCATGCCATTGCAGATGCGTTTTACGAACGTCTTGGGTGCTTACTTCGGTGTATGTGACTTTGTCATATCTATAGCAGGACGTTTTTGTGAATAGGGCGCTGACGGGTATCGAGGAAAGTTCGACTCAGGAAATCTCGGGACATTACACCCTTCTTTCTGCATCAAAATTAGAACAAAGCTAATAGTTTGTGTCTACACCTAAAACGGAAGTGTTTAGTTCGTCCACACTTTCAGCATGTTGGAACGGTCTCAAGAGACTGCCTTTGTTGTTAATTTTGTCGGCTTGGTGTTTCTGCAGACTTAGAAGCTCTCTGACTGAACTTGCATACGTCTAAGTAATATTACCAGCTTATCGGTTGAATAGGAGCGGTTCTTGACGCTGCACTGGTTAAATGCTTCTGGAAGGTATACCTTCGTAAATGCCTTGCTGTCTTTACCAAAACTGACTTCTGTCTAAATCGGTATTTCGTAGCTGACCACGATATTTGGACAACGAACTGCAATCTTCTGGGTCTAGCACAGATTACCAACACGGCGCATTAGCGTCTGCAGAGCAGACCGTAGTTTGTTACAAATTAACAAGTAATGCGATAGTCGGCTAGTAAGTGGAAGTTTTCAAAGTCTTTCTAGAACGTCCGACTAGAAGATTATCTTTCTGGATGTTGAAACATAGATGAACCTCTTCCACTTTCTCCAAAAACAAAATTCGGTCGGTTTTGCGATCGAACTTGACACACCCCACTAGAACAGATAAAATGAAGAGAGGAAAAGTTGCTATACGGATTTGTTGCAATGGAGACGGTGTAAGTCGTGGTAGGATAGGTGCCTAAAAATAAAGTAGAAATGGTAGAAGGTTTTGTCGTTACGGGGACGGCATAAGTTAAAACAATATAGATGACTAACTGTGAAGCAGCAATGGTGAAGTTTGTCGTGACGGCAACGGTATAATTTGTAACATTCAAGAAAGGATTTGGTACACGTTCGTCGGATAAGGTTGTTGTTAGTTCCATCACCATCCTCATGTTTTCAGTAAGATAAGAGCATTCCTCTCCGTTTTAATTATGTATCTCTTTTATTAATTCCTTCTTATTTGGTCGGTATATTCACCGTACATAAATGTCAGCTACTTCAAGTCCAGCCATTGGTACTCCATCGGAAGAATTTGTAATATTGCTTTTTTTGCCATATTCCAATCGAGGGAACTTGCTGTGCTATCAGTACGGTTTTGGTGACGACGGTTTTTGCGCCCTGCTCTTCTTGACGATTTTGAACCAAGAGTTTCTCGGTCCCTGCACGACTGAGAGTCAAAATTGAGACGTTTTTTGTGGGCAGTAGGAGGTATATACGAACGATGCTTAGACGTCAGATTCTAAAGAGTTTACTGTCTTTCGTATGGGCGATTTCTCTCACAGATTGCTGAGTTAAAGTCACTGCAGTGGAGAAACGATGCTTCAGGTGTCTTTTCAGAGGGTCTGCTAAAGTTTGAAATGCGGAAGAAGTGCAAACAGCAAAAATAAGAATTTTTGAGCAGCAATACTAATAATCAATCAAGATCAATAGCATACTACAGGCAAGCAGTAAAAAGGAGGGTAGACATGTCCAAACGATATCTAGGTGGGTTTGGGTACTACCTGGAAGGAGGTAGGAAAGGCACGCTGACTGACGGTCTGATAACGTAGCGGTTACCTAAAGTCTACGGTAGAGCGATTTGTGTACTTGATAACGGTCGGTACTATCGGTATCGGTATACATATGCGTAAATTGTTAGATTTGCTAACTGTTAACGGATTTTATTTACGGAATATTGGAACTTGAATACGAATTGTATACTGTATACAAAGGGAGCGTGACAGCGGGGATACGGTGACTCGAAGGACACTTGTGATGCTCATTTTGGGTAATGGTCTTGCAACAGTCAAAGCTCAATGATTTCTGAAAATCAAAAAACCCATAAGGCCAAACAACTCTTTTTCAGTACTTTGGTGTGCTCGTCTTCGTCTATTTTAGAATAAATAGAAACTTCCTACATCTAAAACATAGCCGTCTGACGAAGACATCTAAATCTTTGTACTAAAATTAGGTTTGCAATTCTTATGGTTTGATAACGGGAAAAATTAGGGAAAACTAGCCCCAAATGAAAATCAACTGCTCTCGGTTGTTTTATACTTCTGGTGTAGGGTAGACAAAGATTTATTGCAGACTTGCTCTGCGGTGCAACGTGTAGCTATGATTCTCAATAGAATAATAGTAAGTTAGGACTTAGTTTTTAGCTAAAGGAACGATTATTAAACCTCGTTCTATATTCTTTTTATATGAAAAAAAGATAGGCAGGACTTTTGTTGTTTTTCTGTAGGTATCTCAAAAATAATACTTTGTTTGGATGTTAAAATCTCAAAACTGCAATAAACAAAATATTGGCGCCCGACGGGGGGAAACGGCTTTTCCTTTTTAAAGACTTAGTAGGCATTTATTTACATATATTTAAGGCTGTTATTGTTCTGCAGACTAGAATCTGGCTTTGATATATCTGTTTACTATAATATCATGCCAGAATTAACAAAAATACTTTGGTATTGCTGTTATGAAAATGATATGTAGAAAACCGTGTTGAAATGCTTTTAATCAGAGCAAGTAAATGCAGGAAAATATGGAAGCGCCAATGGGCGTAGTATTTTAATATTAGATGTATGCATCCTATCTGAGTATTTCATTTATTCAAGATCCGAGTTAGATGAAATGAAGTTTCATTATTTTATAACTTTCTTTTGTAATTTACATTTCCGCAGAAGAGTCGCAAAAGTTAAAAATAAACCTCTGAAAGCTAAATTCCGTTAATTTAAAAAAACAAATCGGTTATTTTAAGTTAGACGATTTTCGAGGCGATGAAACTCAAAAGGATAACTCACCTGGAAGAATTTTCTTTCCTGTTTTATACTCTATGAATACTACCAACATAACCCTGTGCTTTCATACTGCTTAATTTTGTTAGTAATCGCTAAAAAGAATTAATTAAAAATCAAGAATAAAATTTATAAAAGAACAAATTGTATAACAATAAGTAAAACCAGAATATAATTAAAAGTTTAAAGTTCAAAATATTTTGTGTGTCACAGTTGATTATTAGTGACTGTCTCTTCTCAACAAAACTTAATTAGTAAAGTGTAGCAGGTGTAATTAAATTACTTTCCTACCTGTATTGACGAAGTTTCAAAGGATCTCGTTAAGGAAGTTTCAATCTTTGACAAATGAAAGCTATGAGTAGAGATACTCTGACTTTTGTAAATTCCAGAGTTCATTTTTTTAAAGCAGGTTCTTTTAATTAGCTAAAGTAATTTTTTTTAAGATTTTAATTTATAAATTGTTTCTGTAAAACCGAAACTTTCCATTTGATCTTTCTAGCGGAATAATTTAATTCAGTCCTTGAAATGGACACACGCATGCACACAAATAGGAATAAATCGTTGAAAGATAACTAAAATACGATTATAAATCTTTGGAGTTCATTCATATCTTTTTATATGTGAGTCTTTCAAGCTTGATTAACTTTGATAATGATAAATTAGATAAAAGAAAAATGATACTGAGACAATGTAAGACATGGTTTAACCTATTTCACCACTTTATTTAATAGAAACGCATTTAGAAATCTTTTATCGTATTAAACCATGGAAAAGAAAACTTTAATAGTTTTAAATTTCACAAGGTAGTTAAACAACGAAATAATGTAGACATTCAGAATTATAATCAGCGTAATTTTAAAGAAAAGACGACACAGGGTGAACCATAATAATGCGCACATACAAAGAATGTGTTACGTCACTAATTCTGTTAGTTTCAGTCTATACTCAATCTAACAGAGATAGATTTTCTTATAGTTTTCTCTTAGCATGCTCTGTTTAGAGTAAAACAGAACTTCGTAATTCTGAGAATGTTAGAACTTAATGATTTAATTTTTCAATATCTTGTCAATATTTTGTTCCTTCAACTGTGGTCGCCGTAAAAAGGTTTTCGCGTTAACTACCCGACTGGTGCTCCCACAGAAGTGACAGTTAACACGCACGCATCGTCATTCTGCTTTTACCGTCCCTTAATACCGCTTCCATCACTCGACTTGTTATCTTGTTGAAAAGAACCTTTTGGGAGATGGTGTGCAAGACGATACGGGAATAGAGGAATAGTGAGAGAATATAGTGCGAGGCGATGAAAAAAACGGCGAAATGACGGATCTTTCGATTACTCTTGGTAGCCGCAAATACTCTGCGAGTTAGGAAAGGACTGTCTGGGAAATCTGCTCTGGGCCCATTTACTGAAACCTGCTGTAAAAGAGTAAATTCAAAGTCAGCCTTTCAGAGGAATACGAGATAGTGGCATTCGTTGACGACACTGCGTTAATAGTTAGGGAGACTAAACTAAACATTAAACAAACGGGAAACCGAGCATTGGAAAAATTAATCGAATGGGCTCAAGACAAGAAGTCTTTAGAAGAATATTTAATATTTAAATCAAATCATCAAGTCCTTTTTTTGATCACTCAGTATATCACGGTCTTTTGAGTCACCCGGTATATTCTTTACTATTTAAAATTAATAAAATACTTGGGTGACTTCAATATTTCCACTTAAACCAGTACATACAAGTACAATAAAAGAACTGTCTTTTTAAACAACAAATTTATTATGAAATAAACAAATGAAATAAACGTTACATACAAAACAAAAAAAGAAAACAAAGCAAATAAAAAGGTGATTATACAAAATACATAAAACTTATAAAACGAACGCCAATGGTATTAAATTTTATTGTGCAGAATTCTAGCCAGTGACACTCTAGGGGATTCCCTGAAACGCCAACACAGTGCGTGGACCCCGTCAACGTCCTATCAATAGCTTACGGCTGCATTTAATACATTTAAAATATTCGATTTTATTTAACAAAATCGACAATAAATTTGTTCATACGTACAAATTGACAAAAAAACAAACAGAATACTTAATGATTAAAATAAAACTTGTCCACATTAAAAATTCACGTTTGACTTTACTAAATTATAAATTCATTGTTCGTTAAGATAAAAGATGAACTAGAACGAACACAACATTACAATAATTATACTAAAAATAGTCGTGATATATTTACAATAAAAGCAAGGAAAAATTTCATTGTTTTTCCATTGGGGAAGCTTTGAATGCACTTTGTTTATTTAGGTCAAACAGACATAAACACTGCTATATTAATTGGTGTTTACTAACCTTTAAATAGCTGTAACAATCTAAACTTTGCTTTACATGGGCAACTGCATAATCATTTACTTAAAACACCGGGAACTAGCTGTACTCCACGCAGCGATGAGGGGTCAAAATGATGACGTACCCACAATAAGTTTCCTCTTAAACTTCCATACTTCCATACAATGTGTTTTAAAAGGTGGTCTTTTTTCATAATCCAGCTTTACACTAATAGGCTTAAAATACACTTCAAGAAAATGATAAACTTAAAAGGCCACCAACACTAAATTTTTATGGAAAACGCGTCACAAATCCCGACCAAGATTCTACGACTCTCTTGCACCATGCCCAGGACCTACTGCCTTTAATGATGCCGGGACACGCCCTGATCTGCACGCTGCGCGCAAAAACGACTTATCCAGTAACTTAATTGTGCAGATTGCTACTACGCGAAAGCAGCTACTCTCCATAACCCTATTCCTTAATAGAGGTTACCACGCATCCCAATTTAAAGTAAATATCGCGGGAACGTACGTCTAACGTTGTGAATATAAAGATCTTAACAAATTTTAAGCGCGGAAATAATGCTAGCTGTAAGGTTAGCAGCTGCATACGTCACTGTCTTAACCGAGACGGTTCTAGTTGTGGAAAGTAAGTAATTATCATTAGATTTATTTTTACGAGAAAAGGTCGACAAAAGGGGGATGCTCAGCAACCGACAGGACAAAGGACACGATTTAAATTTCTATGGATAGATAGTGAGCGTTCGTCACCTTTAATTAGAGCGTAACATCTGAAGTGGAAAACTTGAGCTGGGAACATGGAGTTAGATATTTTAGTGCAAACTGCTCGTCCTCCGATAGTCAGTTTAGCATTAGTAAGTGTAGCCGAGTGGCGCTGATAACTTTGAAGAGAATGGAAAAGACGATAAAACTGCAGAAGGAGGTCTTACAGCTATTCGGGAAGTATTAACATGATACAGAATTCAGATTAAAAGAAGCATGTGTAGGAATAAGAAAAAATAAGCACACGCGAAACATATGACGCGACTAATTCCGGATGTCGAAACTAAGATAAGATAAGACACTTTAGAAGAGGACGCGGCGCAATCACTTACAAGTCACACAGGGTTTAATGCGTACTTGATTTATATAGGGAGACTACATAGAGAAACAACTTGCGAGTGCGGAAACGGTGAGGACAATGCGTTAGCATGCAGATTATTAGAAATACAATTATGAGAAGTGGCAAATAGACGATTTGTAAGATAGAGTACAGAAAACCGCGCAATGTGGACGTAGCAAAAGAAGTGATGGATAGAAAATTCGTGAAAGCGGCCAAGCAATCCGGTTTTGGTCTCTAAACGGCAGAAACGTTAGGGACGGAAAAACGGCGGGAGGACAAAAACATAGAAGATTAGATTAGCTTACATCAAGAAAGAGGCTCAGAATAGGAGTAGACTGAAATAGGCAGAATAATCAATTGAGTTCCATACGATCTTGGCCACCTTTACCGCACTAGGGTAAGTAAGAGGGCCTGCTAAGGCTGTTAAAAATGCGAAACTTTTGACTTTATTGATGTTCAATTACCCTGTTGGTATATCTGGCTTACGCTACGAAACGTATCTCGTTGCCGGCTGCGGGACGTAGAGCTGGTATCCGAAGTAGAAAGTGGAACGAACGAACGACTCGGAAAAGAGATAAAACCAAGGTTTTACAATCACACACTAACGATATGTTCAGCTTCAGCTTATTGTTAGTTAAGCCAATTTCATTTCGGCATCCCATTTAAAAAATTCTTTCGGATCAAATAAAATTCACGTAATCTATGCATCCCAACAGTTTTGAGTACAAAGTGATTGCAATTGATTGAGGATGGTTTGAATTTCGCGCCGAAGTTTTTCACATGGTAGGTTTGCTATAGCGTACAAGCGTTTAGGGTCATCCGGGGGACACTGTTGCCAGATTTAGCACTTTAGTGCTATCTTTAACACTATAAAGACTCATTTTATTTTTTTATTAAAATTCCACGTTTACAGCATACATCTGGCAGCACTGCTCCCGGCTGACCCTAAACGCTTGTACACTATAGCCAACCTCCAACGCGAAAAACTTTGGCGCGAAATTCAAACCATCCTCAATCAATTGCAATCACTCTGTATTTAATATATACAGGTA
>VTPC01000961.1:26321-36519 GCA_011009095.1 Ignelater luminosus
GATATACCGAATGATACCGATGAAGCTATTGCGAGATGTACCAATCTTACTAAATTACTGATTGCACCACATCATAGATACTTGACCAAGGTCTACAATCGTAGAATTCTATGCGGAGTTGTGAAATTACGTAAAAGCCTTAAACATTTTCAATGGGTATTTGCACGACTATTATTCTCAGAAAGTTGGAACGATATAAGAATTTCAGAAGAATTGCCTTATTTAGATGAATATGATAATATACAAATTCCTCTAGAAGTAGAAGATACAGTGGTAGTTTTTGACTTAATTTCTTTAAAGACTTTCATAGAGTTGTTTATTCCAGATTGTATTATTTCAATTATGAAAACTTCAGTTAACAACGTATTTTTTGTAAAATTATCATCTTAATTCAAAAATTGCTGTTATTTAATTAAAATGGTTTAACTTAAAATAGGTATTTTGTAAGTTTGTAGCAAATATAAAAGTTTTATAAACAATGTGGTTTGTTTTAATGTCACAATAGTGAACAGCAAAAACTTGCTAAAGCAAGTAGTGCTTGTTCCTGTGGTAAAGTTGAATTTTTACCCTTTTGAGATGATGTCATAATTTTGCTTCTCCTGAGTAGAGGCGCTTTATTTGTGAACATCCCACCTTTCTTTCAAACTACACAGGCATACATTTGGAAATTAACAAAGTGGAAATTTTGAAGAGATATCAAAACGAGATACATTTGGTATATTCATTCCTATGGTGATCCTATGCACTATAGAAACAGATTTTCCCTATTTAAAATGGCGATGCTAGAGAAGCTTCAAATCTGAAAGACAATCCATAGCAGGAAAACGAAAAGCGGTGAAATGACGAAATTTCTTATGTATACTGCGATACCTAGGGACGTATTTCCAAGT
The DNA here is from genome assembly GCA_011009095.1 of Ignelater luminosus. Taxonomy (NCBI): domain Eukaryota; kingdom Metazoa; phylum Arthropoda; class Insecta; order Coleoptera; family Elateridae; genus Ignelater; species Ignelater luminosus. Next base: position 27,212 of record VTPC01000961.1, read on the forward strand.
AAGCAAATTGTCGCAGTAAAACAAAAAAGGGCCGTGATGGAGGTGCGGCTTAGTACCAAGTCGGAAATTACACAAAAATCTTTAAAATTGTTCAGATTACTAGATAATCAAGATGTATGCTTCTCAACAGCTTAATTTAATTTTATGCGATTTGCTATTATCTCCCTCTCTCTTATGGTAAATACTATAATGGCTTGCTGTGTACCTCGTATCTTGGGAACAAAACACCGTATCAACACGGGATTTTATTTGTTGTGAAGGCTGTAGTACAGGCTACAGTACTACAGATGTGATTTAGTCGTTTTTTTGGTCTCGGGGTGAGTCAAGTAGCTCTGAGACAACTGTCGCAAAAAAGTGGAAATTTTCTGTGAACTGAGCATATGTTCATACTGAGGTTAAGAAAAAAAGAAAAAGGAAATGAAAAGATAAATAAATATCTGCATTTTGACGGTAGAGTGGATAAGACTGAACGAGCAGAAAGAAGAGTTTCCATAGCAATCCACCAGAAAATGAAAAATGCATTAAATTATGAAAAGAAATAGGTAAACTATGTTAATGGAAATTAAGAAAAATATTTCAACAGGTTGACAAAGCTCTATGAACAATTAATGACAAGAAAGAAATTTGGATTTTAGGAAAACTTAATGCGACAACTGAAAAAAGAATAGGGAACGAAATAGTAGGCAGATATGGGGAAGAGACTGTAAATGACAATGGCCAAATAGACTTAGGCGAAACGCACTCACCCCAAATTGTTAATGGTTATTTCTCTCATAAGAATAATTTACTTGGGCGCAGCCGAACAGACATTCACAATAGACAATTGACTATTTTATTCAGTGGAACAATTCTAAGTTGAAGACCATAGACGTGAAGGTATTTAGAGGACCGAAGTATAAAAATGACCACCACATAGTTAAAGCAAATGTGATAGTGACATTCAGAAGAGATCAATCTAGACAACAGAATGACCAAGAAACAATCATAGAAAGCATAAAATACAACTTGAGAAGTTTCAAACAGGAATCGACAAAATTGTAATATAAAACAAGGATAGCTCAAAAGATCAGAAATATAGATACCAAGAACTTGAAAGCTAAACAATTATACTAAATATTAAAAAGAAGCTTGAAAATCAAAAAAAAAAGAAAAGCCGGAATAGTCGTGTCAGATGAAATAGAAGAGAATGTTATTGAGAGAAAACAAACGTATCACGCATGGCTTCAACCAAATGACCCTGAAAATAGGAAAGCATGGAACAAAGAAGTTAAAAAATATGTAGAAAACGCTGAAAATTAAGTATGGAAGGCAAAGTGTGAAGAACTGGACAGGGGGGAACAAATGTGTCACAGGCCTGGAAAGTTTTAAAAAGGACCGAAAGAATAGAAGTAATATCTTACTTATTAATAGAAGGAAGACTCCTTTGATAGAAGATAGATTAAAGTATAACTGGGACAAAATTAGAGAAATAAGAAGGATGAGGCAAAAAAGTATGACAATCCTATACTTCTTCTTTAGTTATCCAGATTTCACTTAATTTAAATGTCGACAATGTAGTCGATAGAACAAACCTTATGGTATACCGTTTCATGATTAATTATCAATAAAGAAGCGTTTAAGGAAGGATATAAGAAAAATCTGACCCCTACTGCTCCAGACCAGAAATTTTAGAATTGAGACGTGTGTAATTTGCGAAGCCTATCCAACAAGATGAATTGCTTTTTGTTTCTGTTTGTTAGATTCTGTTTTTAGTTCTTGATGTAACACTTCTGAATGCCTTTTGTAAACAATTGATAAAAACATGATGTTGATTTTTTAAATACTTGGAAATGCAACTGAAGATCGATTGAATAGATGTTATTCCCTGCAGTATAGCCTACGTAACAAAAAAAGGGATTTGGACAATTTTTAAGATTCTGTGTAATGTCCAATTTGGAAGTTTGTTTATTGGCAGATATGTTGCTAGACATCCTACGTACACATGCCAAATTCCATTTTCTTATCTCTTTTCGTTTTCCTGCTATGAATAAATTATTTTAGTTCAGATAGGAAAGTCGTTTTGGTATCTCTCAGACATCCCCATGTCACCTATCCCAGACATACGCTCGTAGAAACAATGTCAGCTCTGGATGATTTAAACAGTGGTGCGGTTTTCAAATAGAATGTCTCTACTCAGATTTCTCAAATTCGGGGTTTAAGGTCTAGATAGGTTTCCCGACCTGTGTCCTCCTCTATTATGTCCAGCGAGAGTAGGTACAATGTATGGTATTTGTTGCGTCCCAGTAGGAACAAACAGATCAGATCTGGTAGTTTTGGAGATGTAGAAAATGACGATAGTTCAAAAAGGCCATTTTCGAGCCTTCCCTTTTCACAAACCTTTTGCTGTAGTAAGTTTCAGTTTCAGTTTTATAACTTTTTGTTGGTTGGTCGTTGGTTTAAGTTTGCTATTGACCTATATAAGCGACTGCCGTTTCTGAATTTATCATAAACCTAGTTTTGGTCATTTAGGCTAAATTATTTGACTTTGCCGTGAATTTTGAATTTAATTCGATAAATCGAGGCTGCTCAAAGTTGGATCTCAAGCAAATGTCTTGAAACTACAACTGAAGATCTATTTGTCTTGTCCATTTTAGAACAACTTCTCAAATGAATCATATAACAGACGGGTGTCCAAAACCCAAATTGAAGGTCGTTCTAAAAGTTGTTTTACTTGGTAGTGCCCTACCGAAACGACTTGATCTCTATAACGTGTCGAAAATCTTACATTTGAACAGCAAACTGTTTATTTATTATGAAAGGCAGACAGCATACACAAATGCTGTTACAACTTTGCAATTTGCTATACTCCAGTAGCAGACAGCTAGCTGGCACAATATTTTATTGAAACATTAAAAAAAATAACAGTGTATATACAATTTTTGTATTAGTTACAAGCTTACAAAATACCTTTCTTAAATTAAATTATTATATTTAATTAACATGGTAATTTTGTAAAAAATAAGTTTTCATATGAAGTACTCTTAATTGAGATAATACAATCTGGAATAAACAGCTCTATGAAAGTCTTTAAAGACTTTCGATCAAACATTTGTACTTCATCTTCTATTGCCAAAGGAAGTTCTATATCACCATATTCGTTTAAATAGGGCAATTCTTTCAAAATACTGATCTCATTCCAACTTTCTGAAAATGATTTCGATGCAAAAATCCATTGAAAATGTTTAAGATTACGTAGCTGCAAAACTCCGCATAGAATTATATAATTGTCAATGCTATCAGTCAAATTATTATAATTTGGTGCAATCAGTAATTTAGTGAGATTAGTACATCTTTCTATAGCATCATCGGTACCATCCGGTATATCCATGTCGATCATCTCCAGATGCTTGAGATTCTGCATTCTTGCTACAGCTTGAAATACAGCTGCCACTGTAGTGTCTCTACATTCTTCTAAACGTAATTTTTTTAATTCTGACAAATTTGTTAACATGCTAGTAAAGTCATGTGACAATTGCGAACAGCAACCCAAACTTAAAGACTGTAAACTGCCAAAATTTATAACTCGTACAATGCTGTAAACATGTAAGTTGGATACGCCTGTAAGAGTAAGATCCAGTAGGTTAGTTAGTTCATTATTTAATTTGTAATCTAGGAAAACTTGTATCCATGTTACATAAACAAACTGCAAATACAATTCTTTCAATCGTGTGAATCTTCTCAAACACACCAAATTCACGATTGGACCCCTCGAGTTCATCAATTTGATTTTCTGAAGGGCTGGATTAGTGATTGATAAGCTTTCAATTACGTAAATAGGACAATATTGTAATTCGATAACTTCAAGATGGTGAAAATATTGAACAAAAGCAGTGAGATTAGACCAAAATATGCTATAATTTAATACAACATGGGATGTACGATTCGGTTTAAATAATTCGGTTAAATCCAAGTGAACAACTCTGCTTCTGTCAAATGTTTGAATTGTGGTAAAAGTATCGTATAATCTTATTTGCTTTGTTGCTCTGGTTGTAATAATTTTTAAAACGATTTCTTTCCATGACGAATTAACTAGGGTGCAACTTACTAGGTCTTCATTACTGAGGCGAGAGAAGATGTCTTCGAGGCATTTCTTATTTAAAGAAAGCATTGTTTAATGGAGGCTAGAATTAGAAAGTTTAAGTAAAGGTATATTTTCGTACTAAATTTCTTACCGATATAAAAATAATTAAAAAGTAAGGTTAGAAATGTCATGAGTTTTAAATATACATACGGTCACATTTAATATCATAAAGGTGAGTTTACACTGCTTATGTAGTTTATATGCTAGATATGATAGAGATACATCTTTGAAGTCAGCTACCAAGCAGATCATTCTCTGCAGATGGTTTCTTCAGATGCCTTTTATTGTTTTCTCAATAGTAGCTTTAAAATAAAGAATCTTTTCTTCTGTAAAAACTCGTTTAAATTAGGAATATTGGTTTCTCGAGGTGTAACTAATGCCTTCTCTTGAGAATCTTGAAAATTCGAAGAGCCACCTCTGTCTGACTCAGTTTTTCTTTAAGATTTGTTACAGTCCAAACACAATTAAACAATAGGGGTGTAAGATAAAAGAATCATTTATCTCAAGTAATTAAGGGTAAGGCCAAACCATCAACTCAAGTATAAAGTACCAAATCTGACTGGCAGCCGTTATTTTCGTTCTTTTTATCATTACTCAAGAATCTTGCTCTAAATTTAAGACCAAACAACTTTAGCTTTTGAAAAGATTTCTTTGTATTCAAGGTTTGTTCAATTTATCACTGCGTCATCTGCCTCTGAAGAAAACCGGATGAAAACGTGTTGGAACGATTGATACCTTCTTCACGAAAAAATTAAAAACCGACGTCGAAGGAATGGCTGAGTCATCCTCGTCATTGCTGTCTTCACCTCAGAACCAAAAGCATGATGGTGATACTGCCGGTGGTACCACACCTGATACAGTTATAGATGAAACACCTTCTCAGGTAAAAATGAAAATAAATCTATGAGGTATATATGTTGACATATTACATATATTGCATGGATGCACATATATGCTACCAAGTATGAAACCTATATAATTCTTATTTGAATAACTAATTCTGACTTTGGAAACACATTGCAGGTTCAATCTCAATTCGCATCAGATATTAGGAACTACGTGGGGCAAGTGAACGTAGATGATTTGGCTAAGTCAATGCTTCTTGAGCGACACTGGACACCACCTTTGGAGTATAATCTTCCCCACTGCGTGGTTGCCAAAAAAGGAAAAGAAACCAGAAAATGCGCCCAGAAGTCGCATTTCGACCAATATCACTGGCTTGTGCTATCGCATAAAGACCAAGGACTTTATTCCAAATACTGCGTACTTCTTACCACTGGTTTGGGTATTAATTTTCAAACGAATAGCTTTTTTAAGCGACTGGCCAGAGAGCCTTTGAAGGTATTCAACGACTTACTGGGAGAAAAAAGAGCACTTCAAACTCACGGCGATAATAAGTACCACCAATCTGCTGTTAAAGCTTGAAAAGTTTTTCTTCAGAGGTACCATCAACCTGCACTCGACGTCGTCAACCAAGTCTGCACACAGCGAGAAACTCGAGTTAGGGAAAATCAACACGATAATCTTCTGTGGACAACAAAACATCCCATTCCGCGTTCATAGAGAGATGGATATATATGCAGACTTCCCAATAACGCGGATAGTGTTGCGTCTCAGAGCTCTTTTGCGTTTACGAGTTGAGTCAGGTGACATGCATTTGAAACGTCATTTGGAAAACGCGACTGCTAATGCAACTTACATAAGCAAAATCAGCTGATTGATATTTGCAAAGAGTAAATCCGAAAAGTTATTTCAATCAGAGTTGAAGAAGCAAAGCTTTTCTCTCTGATATTTGACGAAACGACTCATATATCCCACACTGAACAACTCGGTTTGTCTTTTCGATATCTACTCAACGGAGAGATTTGAGAAAACTTTATTACATTTTTTGATGCATATATGATGATTCGCCCTAATGATATTACATGGAAAACTTTGTCTCACTAGCGTCGCGTTGGTACACATAGTTGCGGATCTTTGCAAAAAACTCATCGTTGATCTGTCAAAATGTGTGGGAATTGGTACTGACAGTTGTTCGGTAATGACTTCGAAAACAAAAGGTGCGGCCCAGGAACTTCTGAAGACGATTGCCGTTTGCCGCAACGCAACTGAAACAATGAAGAAAGTTGTGGCATTTGATAATTCTTTCGCAAACAACATGACAGATACTCTAGTAAAAATATGCGACACTCTTAACCAGATTGCATCATGAAAAGACAGCAAAACCGCATCTGACGCTCAATGCCTTCGATATGCTCTACGCAATTCGGAGTTTATTATTGCGACCATGTGCCTCAATGACGTATTAGGTAAGTTGTGTATATATTGTGCTTCAGGCTAGTTCTATTAAGACATTGGGACTCATCGTTTCTATTCATTCTTTGTTTTTCTTAATTTAGGTATTATTGTATCATTGGGGCGTTATCTTTAAACATCGCCTTTAGACCTAAAAAGGGCAACTGATGCGTTGTCCGTTCTCGAACAAAAGAGACAAGAAGCTGATTATGTTTTTCAGCAATTGATTTCTGAAGCGCAGAAAATTGCTGAACAAATGGACGTCAAGCTGAAGATACCGCGGACGTCTAGTCGACAAAGACATCAAGACAACCACCCAGCTGAGAATGCTGAAACCTTTGAAGAGTACTTCCGAAAGGCTGAATACATTCCCCTATTGGACAGCATCATTTTCGACTTGAAAAACAGGCTTTCCCCTGATGTCATGGATCTGTTCAAGTTGAAAGTGTTTTTGCCACGTACATCATACACTGAAGAAGATCTGACAGCTGTACGGAAAGTATTAGAACGGTATGAAGGTCTCTTGGGTGCTCCTGCTTCTGTTGTCATAGCCGAGTTGCGAATGTAGGCGGTCCAATGGAAGCGCATCGTTCAGGATGGCATGAAAAATCCGGATTCTTTGGTAGAAATGATTCAGACTTGTGATGTGGACCTTTACCCATGTATCAAGATGTTGCTCAAGATTCTCGCAACTCTACCCGTAAGTGCAGTAATCGCTGAGCGTAGTTTTTCAACTCTACGGCGGCTCAAAACTTGGCTGAAACTAACCTTGATGGTCTAGCTTTGCTGCATATTCACCGCCATATTTACCTTGACGTGGAGACGAGTTGAATTTTTTATCTAAATAGATTATATTAATATATCGTTTGTTCTAAAAATCTAAGGAGATTAAATTAATAAGAAGAAATGTATAATATATACAAAAATAACTCCGTGCCCCCCCCCCCCCCAAATAGAAGTCTGGATCTGCCCCTGACAACAGTCCATATTAATACTTTCGTAATGGTTAAAATTTGACATTCATGAAAAGGTATCATCAATAAAGGCTTTTATCTTTAACGTTCTAGGTAAACTGTGTAAACTCAACCTTACAATAATATTAAATGTAGCCAAGCGTGTATTAACTACGGGTTAACGACTTTTACATCAACCACGCGATTAACCTTACATTTTCTTTGATAACTATTAGTAAGTAAATCCAACACAAAAATATTTCTACGCCTGAATTCTTTTTTAAATTCTAGTCTTCATTAACAATGGCCTTGTTGAATCACGAATGTGTGGGAAAAATCTTCACTTACCTTAGTAATGAAGATCTAGTAAACTGCAGTCTAGTTAATTCGTTCTGGAAAAGGATTGCTTTAAAAACAATTACAATCAGAACAACGAAAAAGGAATACATAGAATTATACAACTTTCTCAGCCTAGTCAGTATAGCTGTTTTCGACACAGGACGAATCATTTATCTAGATTTAAGTGAAGCAGCCCTTTTACATGATGTAACAATGCCAATTTGGTCATCTTTTAGTTTTTGTGTTCGATATCTCCAACAACTTAAATACCTCATAATCCGTTTTTGTCCTGCTTCTATAATTGAAAGTTTATCTTCATCTAATCCATCCCTCCAGAAAATTACATTTATTGATACCAAAGGTCCAAGTATGAATTTGGTTTCTTTGAAAAACTTTGAACATCTAAAAGAATTATTCTTGCAGTTTACTCATACAACACCTGTAGTTTTTAAAGTTGGTAATGACTTTCATAATCTAAATAATCTTCTAGAGCTTACAATTACAGGCGTGTTCAATATATCAATTTCAAGAATTTTGCAAGTTATAAATTTTCAGAGTTTACAGTCTTTAAGTTTGGGTAGCTGTGTAGAATTTCCATTAGAATATGCTACAATTTTAAGAGGTTTCCAACAACTAAAGAAACTTCGCTTGGAAGGATGTAAATCCCTCACAGCCTTAGCTGTATTTTATGCTGTAGCAGGTATGGATAACCTGAAGCATCTGGAGATGATTGACGTTGAAATACCAAATGGTACCGATGAAGGTATTGCAAGATGTACCAATCTCTCTAAGTTACTGATTGCACCAAATCATAAAAACGTAACGAATACCAACAATCGTAGAATTTTATGCGGAGTCTTAAAATTACGCAAAAATCTTCAACATTTCCAATGGATATTTGCACAAAGATCTTTTTCAGATAGTTGGAAGGATATCATTATTTCAAAAGAATTACCTTATTTAGACGAATATGGTAATATAGAAACTCTTTACGTAGTAAAAGGAAAGTCTGTAAAGTTTGATACTGCCTCATTGAAGACTTTCATAGAGCTGTTTATGCCAGATTGTATTATTTCAATTAAGAAGATTCCAAGTGCAAGCTTGTTTTCTTCGAAATTATCATATTAATTAAACAGCTAGTATAAAAAATGTTACTTTAATTAAAATGATTGAACATAAAACCCTTATGGGTTTGTAGTGAATACAAAATAAAGTTTTATACAATTTGTTTGTTTTAATAAAAATATTAATTTAATGACTCATTTTTATTTTTTTTATATTTAACTTACGATCACCCTGAAATTAAGGTTTACTTTTAACATTAAAAATCACAAGTCTTAATCTTTTATAGTACTATCAGATCGTAGTTAGCAATGAGGTGAGTAAAGAAATATGCAAGTATGGTAAATTGCCGCGGAACACTCTAGTCTTTATACATCAGTAGTTAATAATTTTATTAATTTTTAATAGTATTTTATTTGCATTATCTATTATTTGAAAAGTAGAAAGGGTACATCCAAACACTTTTTTAAATTAATAATTGCACAAAAGCTTTGTATTTCTATTAGTTTATATGTTGATAATGTAGGCAACCCATCGTA
>VTPC01000962.1:11663-21737 GCA_011009095.1 Ignelater luminosus
TATGTATGTGGCTTTATTGAATAGTAACAAAAAAAACTCGGCGGTTTTTGTCGGCTTTTGTAGTCAATCGAATTTAGTTCCATCATACTTATCTATCCATCAATTAATGGCACTAGAAAATGTGAAGCTCATTTTAATATAATCAAATGTTAGATTAGTTATCAACGTTATTCTTTTAACTGGTTTGCTTTTTAGAGCAAGCTGCATTGAGCAATTGATCTATTCTATAGCTTACTTTCTTATCTGATTATTATTTCATTTTCTTTTTTATATTTTAAAGAACTTCCAATGTCATCCCGGGTGGTACTTAAATTTACCATTTATTTATTTGCTAATTGTTGTCTTTGGTTTTATTATGAGTCAGAGATTTAAAAAAAAATTGGTTAAGAGACATTGACCTTTGTAAAAGCAATAAGCAGATAATTGAAGGGATTGCGTTGTTATTATTAATAAAGGAAGTTTGTTATAGAAGCAGAAATAGTTGTAATTACATTTTAATTAAAGCTAAATAATTGAATCTGTTCTAAACCCTTACTTAATTGTTATTAATCAAAACAAGATCAACCCAGGGAACACTTTCATGTTCTCAGTTAACTAATTAAAGTTTATTTTATCTTGGTAAATAGCTATTTGAACTTTTGAAGATATATTTATTGGTTATATCGCAAATACTAGTCGGGTAAATATTGTAGAATATTATATAAAGTTTATTGAACCTCCCTTACAAAATAAAAACAAAAAGTAGCTGTATGTGCGAGTAAATTTTATATTGTGGACTTAAGTCTTCTTTTTTGGTTTGTTTACTAGTGTGGCAAACCCGTTTGAACGTCGAGCCTTTGAAGTTCAACCCTGTAGAGCAGAACAAAACCGTACAGACAGAGGTTGTTAGATATGTCACAAGTCATAGTTCTTCCAGTCGAATACCCTTGTGTAAAGAATTTTAAACAATTCCATTATGTATGTTCAACAGCAACATTGCATAAAAACTATTTAAAATGGCTTAGCTAGAGCACGCTAGGCCATCCTCGATTAAATGTTCTGAATGTCCGCACTCAAGCGAAAATAGGGGATGATCTATGGGAATTATCGGTCTATAGAGGCCCCTAAACATTACTAATGCATTTAAATTCTTTTCTACATGCACGTCAATCAAATATTTTGTAAACATATTTTGTTTAAGGATTAATGCGAGCTCATGATCTGTAAAAAACGCGCATCTTTTTTTCTTATTTGTTGGAGATTTAAATGTTCGTGACATGAACACGAATGAAACTAGAGAGATAAAGATGAGTTGAAAACCGGAAAGTGCGGAAAGTGAATTATATGATAAGCAGCACTAATGCTATTTATCGCGAATCAACTATAAATCTCATTTTTCGTGGGGGCATTTCCCTCGTATAAATTTAGTGGCGGCAATTTTTCCGCTGCCGTTGTAAACGGCCGTTACAACAAATTTCCGATTTCCGCCGTGGGAGCTTTAAAAAAAAGGACAAAAGCACACAAACTTTGATTTCCGACTTAACGGAAAAATAATGGATCGGTTGAAAAGAAACTGTATCAGATTTTGTTTATGTAGCATAAGTACCCTTCTTCACGCTCTTCTGAACATTGATCGGACAAAATAAATAGTGTCCCTAGCAAAAAATAACATACACTAAAGCTGAAAAACATAAATCAGAAACTGAAGGGAGAAATTTTTCGTTCATTATTGATTTTTTGATTTGTTTAGAAAGTGTATGTATTATTTATAGATGTTAAATCAAATTCGACAAGCGTTATGTAGGAGTTTCCACGTAATTTAATATAAATTTGGAATTTCTTTGAACAAAACTTTAAGCTTTTCGAAACTCCCATGTGTTTCACACTCGGATTTTACTTTTTTGTTTATATTTATAAATTTAATAGAAATATGATTGAAATTTATTAATTACCTTTTTTATTCACTTTGAAATTATCCCTGGTATCAAAGAAAAGGATGTGAGGGGAGCTTTATCTTTAGATCCTCTGTAAGAACAATACGCCTTTTCAAGTCAACTTGAAATGAAGAAAAAAACTGAAAAGGCAGATGATTCTGAATCAATTCAAATAAAATTTTATCTTACTCCAAAAGCAAGCTTATATAGGGATCTTTTATCTCCAAAATTTTTTAGTATTTACTAAAATATACTGCTGCATTACTTGCTTGACAAATTCATATTATTATTGTGAATTTCACTAGCAATTTAAAAATTAGAGATTAGTATTAATAGTAATAAGATTTTGTATTTTAGTTGGAAAATCTATTAATCTGTACTGTAGAAGTCACGTTTGGAAGGTTCGAGTACAATAAAGAAGGCAGAAATACTAACCTTGCAATCTTACAGTCAAATGTACATATTTCGAAAAAAGTTTCTGGATTTAGCAACATCAAAATCATTGAATAAATTGTTTACGCTTCAAGTGTTGTAATCTTTTCCAACTTTAAAATAGTATAATCTGAACGTGTAAACGAGTATCCAAAATCGTGTCTTGAAAAATCAGAACGTTTATGTTGTGAATGAGAATGTAAAACGCACTACCGATTGCTAGTGGTAGGAAAATTATACATTTGCATATTGCATGCATATTTGAATATTTTTCGTGGTATTTGCTTAAAATGCGTTTTATTCTTTTTAATTAGAATTATTCATTTATGTCGTTTTATAATTGGACTCTATTTGCATTTAACCATTTTAAAGCCAGCTCGTATTGCGTTGGGAATTTTCAAACTATTTCGCTATAAATATTAATTGAAGTTGTTTATACTGTACTGAGACAGTCTCTTAGTCTTTTTGCTCTGAGAATATTCTCCATTATTTTAATATGAGAGAATGAAGTTACCAAACTTTGTCTGGATAACTTGTAAGAAATTTTCTAAAATGTGAAGATTTTATAATCTCCATTTTTATAATATAGCCAAGTACCTGCGATAGTACTTCAGTATCTCTATTGAGATGTTAAGAATTATTTATTAATTTATTACCAAGCCTTAAGTGCTCATATAGTTGCAATCTGCAAAAATGGGTTAGTTCAGTATTTTCTTTGTTGATACAGCGGAGTTAAAGTTCTTGGTGGTGGGAAAGGAGAATCGTTTGTTCTTTTACGATCATGATTTGTAAGATATCAATTTCTATGACAAAAGAGTTTTCGGTTAACCCTCTTAATGAAACAAGACATATTAAACCCAAAACCATAAGAAAATGTTACTTATCAGTAGTTCATTCACGCCTGTGCCAAAAATATATTAATTTAACAATGATCTATGTAAAGCATTCATATTTTCGGGAATTCATTTTGAAGAAATAGACATACAATCTAATTCTTTGGAAGATGATACAACGGTAATAAGTACTACAACAATTTGCCAGGAACAATCCAAACATAATTAAGTTGATATCAATAGTTAAAAAAGTTTTTGCAAGATCCTCAAGAGAACTTTAGTTCCGAAAACACTTTTGCCACTTTAACCTATTATATCATCGTAGGCCTTCTCCAATTGCCTCCATATTTTCCTGTCTTGAGCATAATTCATCCAATTACCTGCCACTCTCTTTATATCGTCACTCCACCTGGTGGGTGGTTTACCTCTGCTTCTTTTGTCTTCTCTGGGTCTCCATGTTGTTAATCTTCTAGTCCACCTGTTGTCAGTCATTCGGGCTATGTGACCTGCCCACCTCCACTTGGCCCGTGTTATCTATTCTATGATATCAGTTACTTTTGTTCTCTGTCTTATGTCTGCGTTTGGTATTCTGTCTCGTCTACTAATTCTCAGCATCGCCCTTTCCATTTCTCTCTGGTGAGGATCAGCGTTTCGGCGCCATATGTCATTGAAAAGAATAAAACTGATTAGCTAGAAGTTTTAGATATCCAAAAGTAATCAAAAATCATGAATCTATGCTTTGTAAGGAAGGTAGTACATGTATCAGCTCATATTGATGTTCAACATCTGATCCTAATTAGCAACTTTCCTTTTATTCTCAAATAGGTTCTGATAGTGAACAACCCAAAACTACAAGGTCTCATTCTTGGTTATTATAATGCCCCAGATCAAACAAAACAGCAGATAACTCTATAGGCCTTTTTTGTCAAATGCCAGTGCTTTACAGTACGTTGGAAACTTCTTTTCTACACCCCTGTTTGCGTTCAGTAAACACAAGTACAAGGATACCTTGCCAATTAAGGTCGACTTGAGGTCATTAGAAGGGTACCAAAAACTTCTCTTTTTTGATCCTAGCAGTGCAACAAAACCATACAGAAATGAACCATCATCTCTACTGTTAAATATAGTCATAAAGTTATTCTTTGCCAAACTACTGTGAGAATCTTTCTGCTTAGCATCCAATTGAACTTTAACATATCGTGAGACGTCAAGACGTGTTGTCTTGCATAATTTTTAGCCAATAGTAGCTAAGATGTGTTCGATAAGGGGCTGAAGTTATATAGTGCCGTTAATCTGCAGGACATGTTTGTCTTGGCCCAAAAGCACTTTGGAAGTTTTAAGTTGCTGTTGTTGGAAGCAATTTATTAATTTAATTTAAATACTTAAGGTTAAGATGCTGTGGAGTTTGCCTTTTTAAACAATTTTTATAACGTTACGTGTTCGTAAAAGAGCCAAAATCAGTGACCAGTCGAGTCGATTATAGAAACGACTTCGAGAGTTTTAACATTTAGTTTTAATAAAGCAATGTTTTTGGTGTGATGATCCCTTAAACATTATTTGAACTGGAATTGAAAACTTTCTTTTTTTGTCCTTCAACTTCAACCTAACCCAATCAACTTTAACCTCATCTACAACATCCGTTCTTCAGAGAAGCAAAGAGGTGCTAAGTTTGCTACTTTTTTGTAGATTGCAAGTCTCAAGCCTGTCGTATCAAAGGAATTCTAACTGTTAAAGTATTTTTGTTTCCTTTTTGTTGGGATTATTTAAAAAACTTAATGTCTGCATCATGAACTGGAATCTTGTGTTTTATTCGTTTATGCTCGTTTGTTTATACAATATACAAATGCATTTGTAAATTTTCTATTAGTTTTGGTTAGGGTAGGGTAGGTCCCAACCACCCCACTGTGGGTGCAAACAACGAGGGAACGACATGTTCACCTGAAAATGGCTTTAAGCACAAATTTATATGTCTTGTAATTTTTGATGGTTTCATCAGAAGGTTCAAATGACTTAAATGTATTAAAGTCTCAGGATTTATGATAATTGTTACCAATTCGGGCCATAGAGCTGATTGCAAATTTCTTTAGCTGCAAAGTGATATCAAAATATAACTTTAAACTAAAAATAAAAACTTAACCTGTCTCTGATATTAGGCATAAAAATTTAATTCTTGTTGACCATCAAAATTTGATTTTGACGCTTTTGATTGATCTCCTGCATATTCCGGCGCCTATTGTCATAATAATCTTGTTAAGCTTCAGTAGTCGTTTGTTCCATCCGATATGGCATACATTTTAGGAATTTCTAAAGTGTATAAATCTTTTATGGGATAGAATATTATCTTGCAAGATTTGTCTATCGTATATTAGTACTGACCGAGACCGGCAAGCTATAATAGCCTTTCTATTAATAATAACCCTCCACAGTAACCCAATCTTTTGTTAGTCACCCCATGGCAACCTTATTAAAAACCAAAACATGAACTCCAGGAAAGCTAAATATTTCAATAGCGAAAATGTAAAGTCAGATTTTTAAAACAACAAAAAACATGGAACAATGCCAGAACAACCTGAGCTTATGCCTTTTGTCATAAAACTAAATCGCCAACAGCAGAAAAACTATTGGTGGAGCAAACGGAGATGAATATTTGTCCAAAGTTAAACATTTTGTGTTCTAGGAAGTTGTGAAACATTTGAATTGAAAATATATCCGACGTTCTCTCAATTCTATAATAGGAGAGGAGAATGAAATTGCACTGTAACGACGAAAGTATTTGATATACCTACAATGGTATTAGGAGATCTGGTAGAAAATTGAATTTTAAATAAAACGATTTCCTTAAAAATTAGTCTGAAAATGTTTCTTTAAGAAACCACAGTCGCATAAACTAAAACTATATTTGTTTAATGCAATTTGATCGTTAATTTTAAAATAGTTCTCCCAGCATAAAGCTCTTTTAATCCTCAAAAATTCTACCTAAAGATTTCTTTACTTTGAATCTACTAAAAATGAGTCAGGAATTAACCAAACAAACATGTAAAAGTCTTTATTGATCTTTTATTTAAACTAAATAGAGAGAAGGCACAATATTAATTTTTATACCAATACAAAATGCAGTTCAATTGAAAATTTAACTTAGTAGGCCTGCAAAACGAGTAAGTAAAAAATATGCCACTTGGATAAGAAGCAAAAGATCATCTTTTGATGAGCTCTTATTTCTGAACACATTGGAAATCAAAATTGGAAGAATCAGGAGTCTAGAAAGCTTAAAAACTAACTAACCAAACACAACCACTTATACGATATCGCAGTTTTGTCGGAAATCACATATCCAATTCTAAACCAAATAAAAAAACTGATATGTAAAAAATCAAGATTTATTTGGGGTCATCTAATATAGGGGAAGAACCGAGAAACGAACTCCTAATAGTCATCAATTCAACAACTGACTGTGAGGTGTCACTTTCTGTAAGTGTTCTTTACTGTTTGTTGCAAATATTTTACATTCTACAAGTTTCTTGGTGTCAACAGATTAATTATTTTTGCTTTTAAGTTTGTATGAGCAATAATTTTACTTTTTAAAAATTTTATTTGTTTAATTAAAGAAAAAACTCAATTAAGAGTCTTGGATGTTCATTGTCTTTGATTGTTCCTGATTTCTTTTCGATAGATTGAATTAGAGAAAATACTTTGTAAAAAAACTTTTCAAAAATTTACTTATCTCTAACTTTAAGTCAAAGAAAATAACAACCAATATACATCTAGAAATTGACTCATTGAGGTTTGTTAACCGTAGCTTTATATTAGGGAGAAGTTTTTATTCAAAACTCAATTCTATAATAAAATCCTTAAATATTTAGTCTTTAACTTGTTGGATTTGAAGTAGATTTCAGCAGCTACCCATTTCCAACATGGATGAAACATGTGTAAATCCAATTAAGCGCGATAGTGTTTTGAATTTACGATGCTTGTTTACTATTACTGAAAATCATCATCTTGCATAATCTGCAATTTTTCAGTGTCACTGAAACTTAACGATTGCTCTGTCCTTATATGACTATCTTGAAGTTAAGTAATCAATCAGTTGTTAGAAGCTTGTAAGTTTTGTTCATGTCAGAAAAGTTTAACATGAAACTATCGTTGCAAGAAGCTTCTCTATTTCCATGATCTTAACGCTTTAAGCCATAATCGATAGCACGTTGGACCAAAGTTGGGTACTTTGTAGTTTCTAACATAGAAACCTAAATTGAATTCATAACTATAAGAGAAAAGTGAAGTAAAGTACCTGATAACAATTAATCAAACTTTTCCGACTTGATGTGTATTGTATCTACCTACAATAATGTTAAAAGCAAAACAATGGATACCAACTAACGGTACCAAATAACTCACAGCTGTTCTTATATGACTAGTAAAGTAACAGCTGCCAATATTACTAACGCTGCTACCATTATTTAAAATATGTCATTTAAATTTTAAATAGAAATTTCAGGCTACAGGTTTAACTAAGGTTGGGTATTTTGTACCCAACTTGAACTTTATTTAGTAAATAATCGCAACATTAAAGATAGTAATTGCGAAAGTGAGTACGCCATCTTCTTTTACACAATTTAAATTTTTAAAAACTATATAAGATAAGAAAAAATTAAATATAACAAAAGCTGGGCACAAAGTATATTATATGTAGTGTACGTACATATATTATAAGTTATACAGGGTGTGAAGATTTTTTTGTTGATCGTGTCCTGTCGCCTTTTAAAGGTTCCGGCTGCACATTTGGCTTTCATCAAGAGGTAAATGCAGAAATGTAAGAAATATGTTTTAGTGGTATCTGTTATGAATTACCGGGAAATATCATCTTCATTGTGGACAATGCACTATAGCGCTATAGACAGTCTGAAAATCTACCAATAGTCTCTTGGAAGAAGGAAAATAAAGAGTAGCTGATAAGTAGCGCATCTCGGCTCACAAAGTTTTAAACACTCCAATTTTTTTTATTAAAGTTTGTTTCTTTCTTCCTTATAAAGTTTTTATTCAGAGCATGGAATAACCTCGTTGCACTACTCACTCTGCTGTCTATCTCAAGACTCAATTGCCCTTGGGCGTTTATTTTCGATCCCAAATATTTGAAATCCGTTATTTGCCTTACCATTTTATTATTCATATTGATGCTTGGCTCTATTGGTTCTTTGGATAACACTAAAAGTTCGGTTTTCTCGCTATTCACCCTCATTTCAAATTCCATGAAGTTTTCATTTCAATTATTCACATTCACCTGCATATCCTTTTCGGACTTGACAATAATCACAAAATCATCAGCATATATCATTTTTGACACAACGACTTGCTCCAGTCTGTATAACCCAACTTTGGCTTTCTTTACTCTCTCCTTAGTCTTCCTGGCAATTTCGTTCATCAGAGCAACAAACAATAAAGGACTCAGAACACTTCCCTGTTTTACACCCGGTCTGGTTACAAACTTCTTTGACGTTACGTTGTGCTTTCTCACAATTGTACATGCTTTTTATTGCCTGTAACAACTTACAGCCCACTTTCTTCCGTTCTAAGACTTTCCAAATTTTATTTCTAGGTGCAGTATCAAAAGCCTTTTCTAGATCACCAAACCATAGAAACAATTTACTATTATATTGCAAAGCTTTTTCTATCATCTGCCTTATGGAAAATATCAGATCCATTGTACTCAAACCAGGTCTAACTCACATTGGTTGTCATCCAGCGTTTCTTCGACAGTCTTTCTAAGTCTTTTCTTTAATATTATCTCATAAACTTTACCGCAACTGGTAGTAATGATATTCCCCTACAGTTGGAGCATAGTTGAGTATCACCTTTCTTGTACAGTGGAAGTATCGTGGCAAGCGACCAATCTCTGGGCATTCCATCATCATCCTTATATTTATTTATTTCCACTTTAACATTGCATACTGAAACTCCCCAAACGATATCTCATCGTCATGATCCAACAATCTGCTGGGTCCTGCCATGTTGTCCGTTTTATCTGTATCGGCTTTCAAGATTTTCATAAAATTTTCTTGCCATCTGTCTTATTTGTGCGTTTCCACCAGCATCTTTAATACCACTTATCCCTATTCTTTTATTTTGCCTGAAGGATTTTAGAGTTTTACAAAGCAGTTTTGCATTGCCCCTACTATCTCTGTCCATTTTGTATCCAAAGTCCTCCCATTGTCGTTTTTTAGCTTTTAGAATTCTTTTCTTTACAGCATTTCTCTGTTCTTTATATTTCGTATAATTATAACTGTTTTTATCATTTATGTACGATTTCCACAGTTTTTTCTTCTTTGCAACTTATGTTTAGTTATATGAGGTGTACACGAAAAATATCAGTGATAAGTGAAGCAGGCGCGAATCCTTAAAACAATTATGGCGAATTTGAAGAGAGTAGAAGAAACGTTTGAAACTATAAAAAATAGACAGGATAAAATAAATGAAAAAATAGATCTCTCCCAAGAGATGGATAAAATTAAAACAAAAAATATGGAGCTGAAAATCTAAGTGACAAAGCAGACGGAAAGGCTAGATTTATGGGAGAAAGAGATTTAAAAAAGGAACCTTGTAGTAAAGGGTGTGATGGAGGAGGTAAACGAGAAGGAAGAGCAAACAGTGAAGAAAATGGAGGCAATAATGCATACGATTGGTGTTAAGATGGATAGTAGTGAAATGAAGGTTGCTTGAATGATCGATAAGCATAGAGAAAATAAAAAAACAAGACCGATTCTTGTGAAGGGGATAAAGGAGGGAAAAGTACAAGAAGAACGGAGAGCATTGGTGGGCCGGATGAAGGAAGCTAGACGGAAGGGATTTGAAGCGTTTATTAGGTACAATAAGTTAATAGTGAACGATAAAGTGGAAAGTGGTGG
>VTPC01000962.1:22137-33681 GCA_011009095.1 Ignelater luminosus
AACCATAAGGTCATTATAGTTGGTGATCTAAATGGACGAGTCTGAACGAGGAAGGAAAGTGACTGTCCAATAGGCACAAAGAATAGCTACAGCGAGAGAATAATTGATTTTTGTATAATGAATGGCATGCGCGTATGTAATACGTTTTTTGAATATAAGAAAATTCACCAGTTCATACGAGTGGTGGATTCGCAAAATCAACAATCTATTATAGATTTGGTTTTAGTACAAAACAAGTACAAAAAGGAGATAATAGATGTCCAAGTCAGAAGAGGACGGGAAACAGCAGGTTGTTAGTGAAGATATCAAAGAGAGTAACTACAAACAACCGATCATTAAAGCATATAAACTACAATTGACGAATATTAGGAAAGAATATTGCAGAAACATAAATGAAGAGATTGCAAAGATGGATTGGAGTGAAGAGAACAAGGTAGAAGTACCATGGAAAACTTTTAAACAGCTAATGTAGAAAATTCTTTTAATTCTTTAAAATTGAACAGTAAGTATTATTCGGTAATATTAATGTATGAAGTTTTGGTGAAGCGCAAAATTATCGATACATACGGTGAAATGAATGAAATATAGCAGTGTTGACATAGATGAAATTTAGTGAATTATTGATAAAGTAGATGAAGTTCGGTGAATTAATGGTGAAATGGGCGAATTTCTATGAATTACTGACAAAGTAGATGAAGTTCGGCAAACTACTGATAAAGCAGGTGAATTTTGTGAATTACTGATGAAATATGTGAAGTATGAAGTTTGGTGTACACAATTTTTTCCAGCGGTTAACCCCTCGGAAAAACCCATACTTAAATATTGTGATTCTCGAAATATACCATGAAGTTCAAACGTACTTTGAACTACTCGTTTTCGCTTCCTGCAGCGCAATTAATGGAAAGCCACTAACCTAACTAAAAACTGCATTTAGGATAAATGAAGATAAGTATGGGACAAGAAGTAGTTAAATTCATGGTAGTAACTGTTATGGTATCCACCTACACCACCAAATAAGGAAAACATAAATGGTAGACCATCAGTTTAAAGATTTATACTCGGCTTTTCGAATCCAACGTTATTTTTATATTTGTGTCTTATCCAAAATTACAAAAACAGAAAGATCTCTTTATCATAGTTTAATATCTTGAATAAACATTTCAAATTAAAATGTATCTTGATTAAACTTTAAAGTTCGTAGTATTTAGTGTTTCCGCTGCTAAGTACCATCGCATCAACTGAACTAAGTAGTCAAAAAACTTTAAATCGATTTGTTTGCTCCTATCGTTATACCAATGGTTGATATTTTCTTCTTGAAATGTCATGTTGCCATACTCTTTACAGGACGTCGACACTTTAGTAAATACGAGCTTAAGAGGTGCCCTACAGTCTAAAGAAAGTTTTCTGAACATATGTAGTTTGACATTTCGAAAACTTCGATGTAATTTCCCACTGGGAATCGAAATCGTATTTAACAGTAGACTAATTTTATACACCTACTATTGCTATAAAATCATTTCAGTTAAAGTAATTGAAAAAAGTGGTTTAGTACGTAAGATCATTTATGTAGAACTAATTGATGATTATTGCATGGGCAAGTAAATAGTTTTAATAAATATTGCCCTTTAAAGTACTCTTAGATTACACAACTAATGTACAAAACAAACCTATTTATACAACTACCACTTAATGCCTTCGTTTTATTTTTTATTTTTACATTAATGAAATAGAAGGAGATATAATTGATGATTAAACCATTCAAGATTTATTACGGTAATGAAAATAGAAACATTCCCTAAATCAATGAACAGTCTCTACTGCAAATTCCATTATCCTCTGAATCCATTCATTGATATTACAGTACTGAATACGGCTTATAGAAACCTGGTCGGGCTTCTTGTCTTTACGCACCATTTGTCACAGTCCTGATTGGTTAATCCGTCCCTGCACACAACGACTCAGCGTGGCTCTCAATAAATCAAAACGCACAGCGTAGGTCATGGTTAGTTTTGATTGCAGGAATTGCTGACGGCATTTGCCTTTGTTCTCATTCTAAAAACTTGTTTTTGGTTCAGTACACATTAATAAATCTGAACGGACGAACTAACAAAATGTTTATCTAAGCAGCGGAATAGGAAATTTGTTTACATAGACAAAACTAAAATTAAAATTAAATATTAAAAAGGTCAAGTCACTGGGAAATACAAATAAGAGTGGGAATGACCATCAGAAGATCTTTGTTAGTTTTATAAGTAAAATGACAGGACGGTACAAGTAAAATAAGAAAATTTAATTCGTTAGAATACTTTATGAACGAAATAACTTGCCTGGATTTCTTTCTTTGTTATTTAATACGGTTACCTATTTTCACGAAGTTACTAAAATTGTTTTGCTGTTGGATTGTGTAGAGGTTAAGGAGCTGCGCTACAGTATTCTTTCAGAGGTCTTTAAGAAATACACGCTTCTTTATCCCCTGAGACATTAATTTTGACGTAGATTGTAAATAATGTACCATTTGTGATATCTAAGATGTTTTTGGCTCTTCGCAATTTTCATGGATTTTGTTTGTGTATATATCAAGGTAGTCTACAACACTGTTCAATTATTTATGTTGGAGGTTTTGTTGGAATGGAAATGCACGCTCATCAGTGCATTTAAGTTAAATTAATTTAAAATTAAATTGTGTAAATAATCGAACTAGAAGTATGAAAAATTACAGTTTGAAATTTATTCTATTTGCAATACGTAAACAAATATTGATCTACCATATTATGGATTGCAGTTAAATATTTGTTTTGGAAGGAAATGTTCCAGCTTAATGCTGTGACAACAAGGACAACGGCAACAAAATAATAACAATAAAATAGCAATGATAGATAGATAAAAATAAGACAGCAGAAGAACCAATTTCACGAACATTATTGCCAGGCTCAATCCAAACTCGAGAAGCTAATATAAAGTTATAAAGCTAACGTTACCAGTACAACAAACTTTAACTAATTCAATGAAATAAAAGCAGAGGGGACAAATAACGCCCAACCGTTCATCGCATAACGGTAAAGTTAGAAAAGTTTATCTTCAACTTCTCCCGTATATATACTTTACCAGTTATTGGTAAATAATTGAACTGAATTTAATGCTTCAATTACCACTACACGAAAGTTAAAGTTCCCAAAGCGGCACCTACTATGAGTTTAGAATCTCCTTGTTGTGGTTTTAGACCTTGCAAGTTGCAAGTTATTTTACAGGAGTACGGGTATAATGTATGTACTTGTAACGGCGAAAGCACAAATTGTCGTTTTTGTTGCTTCTTGTTTTCCTTTCCTCTAGCATCAGACTTAACGTGTTTTCTGATATCGAAGGACTGTTTTGGAATTATATACTACTAAGATTTTAGATGAAATACATCTAAAACCCTTTCTACGGCGAATTTTCCCTTCGATTGATGTTCTTTCTTTTCTTTGGGTGCACTTCTATTACTTTAGCTTCTAAGTACCTCTCTTGTTTTATTTACTAAAACCCCAGAAGTTCTCAACATAAATACCGGGAATGAGAGAACGTGTTCGGCCTGTTTTATATTTGCAATTATTTTTATTCCGCCATTTATATAACTTGACCCCTTTCGAAATTAAATTTTCCCGGTTGCGGCAAATCCCTGATTTCGGTGTGCTCTTTAAAAAATCGTCGAAATCATTTGTAAGAATCTATTTAGTGTCTTTATTTAATATTGTTGATTTTATACGAAAGTACTTGTAAACAACCTTAGTATACACGTCAAACTTGCGTGTTAATGTGTATGGATTTAACGAAAACTCAAATATACAGATCATATTTGCATAGTAATTTTAAGATTACGTGTTGAAAATGTATGCGATACAAGTGAAGTTTGTATACCTGATTTTATAGACAATAACGGAATTCGCGCCCTTTTTTATGACCCTAATTTACCTTCGATAAAGTGTTTGTTTTAGAATGTGTTTGCTATGAAAATAACTGCGTTGCGTAATAGTTTCAAAAAAAGGTCTCATCATCGCGTGAGAAGCCGGTATATAAACTAAAACGGGAAAGTTTAATCGACGATAAATAGAGGAGTTAGAAATACTTTGCTGTGAAGTAAACAGATAAATTTATTAACAGAATCACAAGACATTGCTCTGAAAGGCGAGTTAAATGTTTTAACTTTTTTCTGGCTTTCAATCCTGCTTTCATTATTTTTGATCTAAATAATACTGCATCGTTTGGCCTATTAGAACTTGAACTGATCCTAACGTTTGCAAATTAAAGTTGATGGAGAAATATTGATTTTTGGTGATCTTTGAAAATAAATTGGGTCAATAAGTTAGAAACACATATAGTTGATCAAATTTAATTTGAACAAGTTACTAAGTTTGAATACTATCATTTTAATGTAGCTATTAAGCGCTGTTAAGCTACAGCATAATAAAGTTTCAGTTTTAGAACGTCTACTAATACAGAAACAATTCTGTAGAAATCTTTTGCAGTCTTGTCAAAAGGGCAAATGTATTCTTTCTTCGTTCTGCTTCTGTAGTTATTTGTGATGCATTGACGTATGGTTGAAATATTTGGGCTATGCCAACACAAGGGATAAATCTTCAATTTCCAAGCTTCTGTTTCTCTTGGTTTCTAACATATATCCCATTTGCTGTTGAACTTCGGAGACGTATATGTTTCCAAAGTTTTCCATTTTCAGAATGGATTATCTACATCAAGGTAATTTTGGAATTGTTTCATGTTTTGCATTTTAGATTACAGCAAACTTCTTCTTCAACCATGTCAAGCTTAAATTGGGACCAATCATCTTCAAGTTGGACTAATCAACATCAAGTCGAGATTCAAATTGAGACTAATCAATTTGACAGCAAATTCAGATTTGAAGTTGATTGATCTCAGTTTGAAGTTTATTAGTTCAATTTGAAATTGATTGGTCCCTATTTGAGCTTTGAAAGATTTAGTAGCAACGCAACGCCATGGCAATTTTGTTGACTCCTGACTGCTTTGGTTGAAAGATATATTGCATCGCAAAACAATGAAATCTGATTTTGTAACTTATTCCATGTTCAAATGGTGATTGTTTTGAGTTTTTGAAGTTATCTTTTTTATATTCTTGTGATAT
This sequence comes from Ignelater luminosus, assembly GCA_011009095.1. Taxonomy (NCBI): domain Eukaryota; kingdom Metazoa; phylum Arthropoda; class Insecta; order Coleoptera; family Elateridae; genus Ignelater; species Ignelater luminosus. Next base: position 27,272 of record VTPC01000962.1, read on the forward strand.
GGTGTCATTCTAAATTTTATCATTGTTTGATTCATAGCTTTTGAGTTAAGAATTTAATTTTCATTGTTATTGGTGCTAGAAATCTTAGTGATAAAAATCATTACAATTTGAGTTAGTGTCTTATGTTAGATCACCGTTAATATTATTATTATTGACCCCTTCATTTCATTAGAATCAGTTGTATTAGAACCAAGAAGGCTTTTGTACTTTCCCAGTTAGCTCTAATTCTATTTAGGCAACTCTTGTCTTCATGTAGATAGTTAAAGGTTCTTGATCGAGTACAGGCTAAAGCCTTTTGGTTCTATTTAGTCAGATTGGAATAAAGCTTGAAGCTTTAGATATCATAAGATATATTCCACTGTTTCAGTATCTTCCTCACATGAACTGCAATTCAGTTTTATGTTCTAAAGATGATTTCACCCAAGAAGATGGCCTGTAAATAGCCGAAATTTTAACTGAGCTTGTCTGCTTATTACAAGGAGCTCCTCAACTCGCTTCGTTAATGATCAATCCAAGCATTGTTTCCCGTGCTTGTTTCTAGAACAATAGGTCGAAATCTGATTTTGTTGTTTTTTCATTCATGTGTTTATAACTCCACTAAGAAACCTTCCAGCCCTGTCCAAAGAAAATATTTTCTGATTCCAGTTTGGTTGGGTCGACGTTTTCTTCGTTGCCCTCATGATATTCTTCCCTGCCAAGATAGACAGTACACTAAGGCATTCCAATACCAGCTTCGGCGTTGCTTTGACTCTCTGAATGTGAAAGTTCGTATGTTCACACAATCGTTTTTTGGATTTCAGTCTGTGTATCTTTCTGAAAAACTATAACATATTTTTCTAGATAGAACCAAAATTCCACCTTTGGTTTTATGCCACAGACTCCTGCTTGCTTTTCCTTGTATTAGAAGTTTCGAACTAGAGACCATAATGTTTTATGGATTTTGTTTACAATGTCTTCTCAAAGTTTCTTGGTTCCTTCAAGTATATTTGTATTATTTGTCTTTTGCTTATTCCAAAAATGCTTGTGCAGAAATAAAGTGCAAATTATTATTCTTTTGTGTGTATTACTATACAGTGTGTTCAGCGTTTTTTTTTAGAAAAATAATAATTTTTATAAATTTAACACAAAGATGTAAAAGATTGTATTTGGTAGAGATAATAAGAAAATCCTTCTACACTTCTGGAAGGTGTATCGTAGAGTACACTTTCTAAATGTGCCCAAAGAAAGTAGTCTAAAGGAGTTACATCCGGAGAACGAACTAGCCATTTTATAGAACCATTAGTACCTATCCATCGTCTCGGAAATACCCTGTTCAGATGGTTTCTTACTATGTTACTGTTATGAGCAGGGGCGCCGTCCTGTTGAAAATACATCACCTGTCTCAAATTTAAATTAACATTCTCAAGCAAAAGAGGTAGCTGACCTATTAGGGTATTTCCGAAACGATGGATAAGTACTAATAGTTCTATAAGATAGCCAGCTCCAGAAATGTAGAAGAATCTGCTTATTATCTTTACAGAATACAATCTTTTACATCTTTATGTTGAATTTATAAAAATTATTACTTTTCCAAAAAGTAAACCAGATAGGTTGGTAGCAATTGTAAGCAAAATTATCACAAATATGTTGCAAATTCCAAAAATCGAATAAAAGGTAGGGTATTCCATTTAAAAAAATTAAGTTACCTGGCGGTGACGCATTTAATTTAAAAACTTTTTATTACAAAATGTGTGCCACTACAATACATTTATAACAAAGTTTTTAGAATTTTAAAATCTGCATTCGTTCCCGAGATATCGCGCTGTCCCATTCCTCCCTGAACACACTGTATTGGCCCAAGGCAATTCTGTGACATTTTTTATCTTCTTTAATGCGCTTTATTTGCCTTTACATTTTCTCAGCGTCTCTTCTAAAGATTTTGCTGCAGATATGTGTTTTGCGCCATTTAGATTATTTTTTGTTAGAAGCAGAATACGTTGAAAACATCCCTTGGGTTTAGTTGTTTAGATTTGATGAAACATAGCTTTAGTTAGTTGTAGAGATGATTTAGTGTTAAATAGTCTTCATGAAATGCCCTTGTTTGTTTTCAAGTTTCTGTTGCTGTTGAACTACTTCCCCTGTTTAAGCAACCTCGTTCTTTTTTTTGTTCAATTTTGGCACTCCCTGAAGCCTGCTTTTTGATCTTGTTTATGCACAATCCTGCCATTTTTGTACATAGGTTACTTCTTGTTGCTGCACGCTTTCTATACGTGTTGGTCTTACTTTACCTGTTTCTTGTCTGGTTTGGGGCCTTTTTAAATCTTCTTTAAGAAACTTTTAGAAATGAGCGTTGACCTTTTGGTCTTTCTCAGATTTACTGCAGCAGCCAATAATCGTCCTTCATGAGGAAAAGGTGTTGAAATCATATAGACAACTTTTTATGCGAAGTAGCAAAAGATACATCATATTTAGAGAAAGCAAAATTGGTTGGATATTTCCTTGGCAATATCTGTCTGTAAATTGAGTTAGTCTTAAAATGAGAAGTAATCCCATGTTTCTACCATTTTAGAAATTCTGCTTTGAAGTAATGAGAGATTGAGACTCGGGCAATTATTTCAGTCAGGATGTGGTGACAGGGAATGCGGTATCAACAAGAAAAACAGAACCATTTTTAGGGTCTGTTTGTCTTTTTTCTCACTGGTTTCTTAACCAGCGTTCAGAGCAAAAATTGTCAATAAAGACAGTCTTTACCAAAGGAAATCAGTCTGTAACGGTAAAAAAATCAAATCGTTCGACACTGTGCTTATTATCTGGTGTTTGGTCACGACGCCATGACACATTGTATCCAACGGATCCACAACGCACGCTTTCTGGAGGCGCTGCAACACTCGATAATCTTATGGTTTCTACCATATCGTATAAGATATTTACAGGCACAATTACAATAAATTAATATTGTAAACTGTTGACAGCTCTTTGCCGTATTCCTGCTCGTCATCTCCAAACCTCCCTATTCGTAGCATGAGCTTCTTCAAGATTGCGGTCTTGCATCCTTATTCTGATGCCTTTATTTCTTGACCGTCGCGCCATCTCTGTCTTTTTTGTTCCTGGCGGTTCCCATCGATAAACGTTTTGGCCAGCACTCGCCCGTCGTTCTTAAGAGGTGTCCGTACCATTTTAGGTTTCTTCTCTCAGTTCTGTTCACAACTATATCTCTTGCCTTCATTATAGTTCTTACTTCTTCGTTTGTTCTTCCTTCCAATCTAGATATCCTAACACCCCTTTTCAAATAGTCCATTTCCACCGCGCACAGTCTTCTTTTCATCTTTGCATTTATATCTCTGACTCATAGCGCGGCACAGACTCGACTTACTTTGGCCTATTCCTTTTTGTTCTTATTGGATATATTTTGGTCTCACCAAAGAAAATTTAAGCACCCTATTATTTGTTTACTTTGGTTAATTCGTTCTTTCCCAATCCATTTCTGGCAATGTGCGCTTCAAGGTATTTAAACCTATCCACTGGGTGTACCTCAATGTTGTCATTAATCAGGACTTCAAACCTTGCCTCTGAGTTTACAGTTAGATACTCGTTCTTTTTTAGACTTACGTGTAGGCCCCAGTTTTCATATTCAGTATATAATTTTTGGATTATGAATTCTAGGTCGTAAGAGTCCTGGGCTAGGATCACTTGATCATCCGCAAAGCTGACGGTATAAAGTGTTTGATTCCTTATTGGTACTCCCATTCCACTACAATCCGCCTTCTATCTTTTAAGCGCTTCTTCAACATACAAGTTAAATAAAAGAAGTGACGTAGTGTATCCCTGTTGAAGTCTCTTGGTTATTTTCAGGGGCCTAGATAATCGGGTGCTTGTCTTAATCTGCTCCTATTTGCTCGGTACATTTTTTTAATTATTTTTAATAAGTTTTCATTTAGGTCTAGGTTTTGCAAGGCTTTCCATAACTTAGAGCTGGGTACCGTATCGTACGCCTTTTCCAGATCTATGAAGCGCATATGTATCTCCGCTCCTACTGCTATTTATTTTTCTGCCAGCTGTTGGAGTATGAAGAGGTTATCAGTACAGGAACGACCCGGAGTGAATCCCGACTGCTTCTCTTCTATTTTATATCTGCCTTTCTCATTAATTACTTCACCAAAGCGTCTGCCTATAGTACAGTTTATGCTTAGGCCTCTATAGTAGTTAGGATCTCTTCGGTCACCTTTCTTACAAATAGACACAAATACGAGTTTTTCCATTCTGATGGCATTTTGGTTTGAAGACAGCAGGTGCTCATTACTTGTACTAATTGCTCTTTCAAACATGCCCCCCTGCTTTTAATAGCTCTACTGGTATATTTCCTGCTCCTGGTGATCGGCCAGCTTTCATTTTTTTAAAGGATATATGAACCTCCTCAACAGTAACAGTCACTTCATTATTTACATTTGTGTCGTCTATCTCTTTTGCTTCTTCTTGGTGTTCTTGTCGATTTGCTCCCAGAAAGTGCTCGTAGTGTCTTCTCTATATCGTCATTGGTATCAAATTATCTACTCTTTTATTCGCATGATCTGTTTTCATATGGGAAATAGTTTTCCATACTTCTGTGGATTGTGATCGCTCTATACAATTCTCTATTTGAAGACTTTTCTGTTCCCAAGTATTATTCCTTGCCTCTTTTATTTTTTCTCAGTTCTCTATTTAGTGTTTGGTATTTTTCTTTGTTATGAGTAGCTAACTGTTTCTTGTACGCTTTATTTTTTCCAGTATCATTTTTTTTATTTCTTTTGTTATCCATAGTGGGATTGCTTTTTTTTTCTTATGTGCCCAGTGTTTCTCTTGCTATTTTTTAAATTATATCTATAAGCTTGACATGTTTCTTCTCGATGCGCTCGTTGCGTTCTATGTTTCTTAAGTATGGCTCTAGTCTTCCTTGAAAGAGGATGTGGATAGTTTCCTGCTAAAAGATGCAATCTGAATCTTTCTCCATCAACTGTTTCGTCTATTTTTTTTTGTTCTAGATTTTTTATTATTGGATGTCTTTGGTTGTAGGGACAAACTATTTTAGCTACCACCAGATAATGGTTTGAGGCACAATTTGACCCTCTCTATACTCTACAATCCTCAGGTACTACTTTTGGTTTCTGACGCATTATTACGTAGTTGATAATTTATTTCTGATGTACTGATGGTCTTTCCCAGGTGTATCGATGAATATCTTTATGACGGAAGTAAGAGTTCAAAATTTTCAAATTGTACTATTTGCACAGTTCTACTGAAGTTCCTCCGGAGGCATTTATTACGTTTTTCCCAACATCATTTATTTTTGAGATCTCCTGCTATTAAAATCTCCTGGTGTGCTTTTATTGTAGACAATACTTGTGATAAGCTCTAGTAAAAGTTATCTTTGACTTGTTGGGGTAAGTCATCTGTTGGGGCATAAACTGCGATGACTACAGTTTCAAATCCAAACAAGAACACGATAATGTAATGATTTGTTGTGATATATTGATAGTCTTTTAGGGATTTTCTGAAACTTTTTTCAAGAGAAGAGCCACCCCAGCTCGAGCACGCTGACTTTTATTTACGCCTGACCATATCATAATTTGGTCAACAATATTTTTGTAACCTTTTCTTTTCTTCTTCGTTGCCGTCAGTATTGTAATATGCATTTGCTGTTTTTTAATTCTTGAAGAATTTCTGTAGTCTTGTTTGTCACGCTTTGAATGTTCCAAATTCTAATTTTGAGATTCCGTTTCATGGCCAGTTGTCGTCCTTTAGCTTCATTATGTTTTTCATAGAATGAGTTGCTGGCCCATTGCTCAATCCCCTGTCTAGGAGAATCAGAAATTTTCTGGTAGGGGTTACCTTCCAGTTTTAAGGCACCAGAAATTTGCCTTTCACTCTTTCTTGTTCGCTACATAACGTACACCCGCCGGTTACATAATATCACGAAGACGTGAGAGTAGGATCTGTTAACAGAGCTGAGTTCTATTCCTAGAACCCTTAACTGGTGTTAGGAATCAGTGGGCATTTTTTTAAAGTTTTATTGCGATTAGGGTATCGGCCACCCATCCCGTCTCTAGACCCCTTACCAACCTTTAACCGACTTCTACCTTGTCAGATTTTAGAAATTCTGTTTTGAAGTGACGTCAGGACATTCGATCCAGACAAGACAATCAGAAATGATCTTGAAGGTGTATCTTCAATCAGCAGAATAAAAGCAATCTAGTCCATAAAATATACTAAACAAATTTGGGAACACGATAGTAAATTTACATGCTTGATAGTGGAAAATAGAAAACTGCAAATTAACGTATTGTAATGGCTACCTTTATCTATTTGAGTTGCTTGAATAGTACGTGTAGTGGTGGGTGGTTTATACAGCATGGTGAGGTTGTAATTTAGGAAAATGAGTTGACTTGCCTTTTTTT
>VTPC01000962.1:45848-55850 GCA_011009095.1 Ignelater luminosus
GACGATGAGATAAAAGAGTTATTAATATAAGCAGGTCGCTTACATTTTTATCATGTTTATGGAAGTAATGAGCGACTACAATGCATATTTTCTAAAAAATTTAGAAAGGGCATTTTGTATATCAAACGGGAAATGCATAAACACTTTTTAAGGGATTAAAAACGGAAAAGATTCAGAAAAATTAAAGGCAATACTTACGTGTACTTTGTGGTTCTTCACTAATAACGACATTCTTTAATGAAGTAACTATTGAATCTGAAAAAAGAGTAAAAAGCAATGCTACAGGTGTTTATTTTCATAAAAAGGCAGATATAACCTCAACATGTAGAATCAGCATCACAACAAAAGTAAAACAAACTGTTAATAAAAAAAAATGAAACATTTGACTTCTTATTATAACACTTACCACTAGTATATGAGTTTGAACCCTTCTGAGCCATTTTCAGTATTTTCTTGCCTCTGGAACACATTTTTTCAGCAGCACCCACAACACTTTCACTGAGAGCTGAATTGAGGTTATGTATTATGAGATAAGTCAAAGCGAAAACCGCGAAAACTAAAACTTTCCGTGTAAATGGGGATAAGTCTACTTGACTCTGTATATACCCACCACATAAGTATTCGGATTTTGTGTATAGAGAGCTAACATGACATAACTTCTTTTACGCAAATTTTTTCCATCACTCTCATGACTTAACTCACTGGTACAATTTGTAATTCCGACTGCTTTGAGCTAATTTGACTTATATCCTTTTGCACATATAAATATGAAGCAATTTCGAGTCTAAACATGACTTAACCCCGTTTTTACAAAATTATGACTTATCACCTTTTTCACCCCCAGCAGCGAATTAATACACCATGTATAACTAATCAAACCCAATAACAAAGAAGAAATTAGATTTCTGTTCAAGTGGTTTTTATGGTGACCCAAGAAAATATTAATACAACGATTAAATCCAAACTGTGTCATTTATATCTATGATAATTTTTTGCAGTTCAGTGTTACCTGGGAACAAACTGTAAAGGTAGAGTTTACATTAACGAAATATTGTTCAAATCATTTTACTTTTGAATCGAAGAGTACATATCATTAAAAACCGTCGTTATTTTGTTTTGTTCTAAACGAATATGTCAAGTCTCATGCTTGCATTATCAAGTGTACTGTTTGGACAGCTTTTGGCACGTGCCACTTCGATTAAAAACACAAAAACTATTTCCAATCAATGCTAACACCAACACTATATGTTTACTTTGACCATTAAACCTGCAACTAAGAAATTTAAAGAAGAATAACTTTTAGCACAAAACAAAAATGGAAAATGTTTTTAAACAATGTACAATCGTAGTAATTAGATCTTGAGTTTCATGCATTAGAGCATAGGAGAATTTCTGTTTTTCAAGTTATTTGGTTTAAAGGTACCGAACTCACAAATTTATGCCCTGAAAACTATTTAAAAATATTTATTGCCGGATTCTGTGCGTAGACCATCACAATGTTATACAACTAACCGTTACCAGTGTCTTGCGTTTTCTGACGCTACTTTTATAATAATAAGGATAAGGTACTAATGATAAACTGTGCGAAAAGGTTGGAAATGTCTACACAAAAGGTGAGGCTTCAAATAAATGAATTCAAGACAAAGCAAGGTGAAAAAAGAAGTAAAAATATAAACTAATTAAAACAACAGAACCAAATACGAATGAATTGCGAACAATTTCACGTATAAGAAGCCATATACTCAGAAATAGACTCCAAAGCTTTTTAACTACATTGTATCTCGTTACCATAGTGGAAAGTATAAAACTCTTAATTATATTCTTACGTTAAGAATTGAGAATTATTTTCATTCTCTTGTAATTTCATAATACGAGCATCGCTCAGTCCTCAAAATTTTATTAAGTTATTTCTGTTTAATGTTTTCATTGTATATTTTTATCTGGTCGTTAATATAATTGGATGAATGCCCATACTCTCACAATTCAATTTTGAATTTCGTTCGAATGTAAACTGACACTGCAGTGGGAATCACGATAATTTGTATACCAAACTTCTGACTGACAGCTTTAATTATTTGCGTCATGTGCTTTGCAATTTTGCAGTTGTTAGTTCGGAAGCTTATTTCGAGACCCAGTATTTGCTAGTACTTTTATCAGATTATGAAATAATAGAGTAGTTTTTGTTGAAGCAGCTTGAATGCGGAAACCAGATAATATAGAATGTATCGTACTTACCATTAATGTTATTGTTAGTCTTACTAACATAAAACGATCTATTATAATAAATCTGATCTTAACGTACTTTTTTAAATTTATAATAGATTTTGATTGTTGGAAAAAAATGATTTTCAAAGCCAATTGTAACAAAAAAGTCTCAATCTTTCAAGAAGAGCTACCTTCGTTAAGTTTCAAACTAAATCTTATTCTTGTATATTTTTATTTCAACGCAAGTCTTGATTTTTTTAATCTGCATTTACGTTTGACATCTAGGGTCCGATAAACCTCGAAGGCTCGAGCTGGTATTTTCTGTAAAACAGCTAAACTTTGACGTTAGATGGGCGCCGAAGGCAATAACACTCAAACTATAAGAAGTCAGCAACACAATTGTTTTACAAGTGCATTATGTTCAGCGATAGCGACTTCTATATTTAGAGAACTTTAGTTAAAGTTGAATTGAACGACCCTGCTCAAGATATCAGGTTTTGTTAAAAGAATTTAATTTTGATATTGGGAAATAATATTGCAAGCTAACATCATAGATCTTACTGCTGTAAATTAAAATTGTATAGGCTTCGAATTTTGAAAAATTCTTTTTATAGTGAGCCCGAAAAACTTTTAAGAACTCGCTCCTTCTTAGAATAACAAGAAAGTATCAATCGTTGTCAAAAAATTTATTTAGTTGCTGAAGTAAGTGTGAAGTAATTTCAATTCTTACAAATATGTTTAACAAATGAGAGGAAAATGTAATTCATCGGTTACTAAAAACTCTTAAATCTCATCTCTCTCTTTCTGCCAAGCAGTGGAAAAACGTTCCTTCAATTCTTCTTTCAGTCTGGATATGTTGGGTTAGTTTTCACGCCTATTGGTGATACTGTCCTTTAGTGTCTATTACAACACTTAGGGGATCTTCCGCATATTGCTCATTGGACAAGGCGAATCAAACTTCAGTCCACTTTTGAACAAAGGTTTCTTGTTCTGACTAAGCAGTCTGATTATCATAGCAAATGTAAATTTTTTGTTCGGTATTTCTAGTCTTGTCACTGACAAAATAGCAAAGATTTCTGCCTGAAAGACGGTAGTGTGCTTTCTGAAGGCTTTCTAGCATGCATTTATTTCCCTGCTTCACAACATTCCTTGTGTCCTCAGAGAGCGAAAAGAAAATACAGAAAAGAAATACTTACAATTAATTACAATTTCTTTGGCGGCATCCAGCGCGGGAAAAGAGAGAGCTTCACTCGTAGCGGTTTGGCCGGAAAACCAACCGACAGGCACTACGATTTGCTAACTAAGCTTCATCCCAAAACGAAATATGGATTGACGTTACTCTACTTTTCCATTCTCCACCATACCGCAGGTGTCACACAAACAATGGTCTTTAAGACGTAATAAAATTCTACTATGGCTTCCGTACGTCCAAAGTTGTTAGAAATGAATTCAAGAAGTCATGTACTCTTATACAAGCAGAGCGCGTCTAGCACAATCCCGAATTACTCTTTCGTCACAAACTTAGCAAACAAAATTGCTCACACAATAAAACATCTATCACTATCGGCTAATATGCCGAACTTAATTACGAGTTTATACAATATCTAGTCCGTCAAGGCGACGTTTTCCTGGAATTTCTTACAAGACCTCTCTTGCATAATAAAATTCCCAACATCCAAAAGTTATAACTGCACAAAAGAACTCGTAATAAGAAGTAGTTTGCGCGCTTGTTAACGATGTTAACAAAATGACGATCGAAGGGCAAGTCCCGTCTCGGGGCGCATCGCCTAGCAGCGGCCACCTTCTCACTTGACTACTCGAGCAAACGCAAACCTCTTTCACACCAACGAAGGGTAAAATACATGAGATCTGCTATTAGGAAAGGGGAACTTTACAAGCCAATGCGGCAGTGTAAATGGTACTGTTGCACCGTTACGAAGAAGAAATAATCCCTCGGAACTCTTTGTCGGTCTTAGCGATGGCAAAATCCTGTCGAAATATAAAATATCAGGCCTCGAAGCAGAAACATAATTTTATAAAGTAAAATAAACGTCTCAATAAACGAATTTCTATTCAATAAACTAAACCAATGTAAATTTTATAATAAAAGAGGGAATAAATATCTACTTCCAAATTAATTTAAGATAGAAGTCAAATGTTTACGCACTAATTCAATATGACATTACAGTGTGATCCGTTTGAATTCTCTTTAGAGCAAACAAGTATTTGGCCTTATACTCCTTAATGAAAGTAAGAGTAGTGAGCCAAGCGACAATTATTAACTTTCCCTATGATAGGATCTAGAAGGTCAAAACCTTGCCTCTTTATATTTTTCACATTTCCCCAGGAAGCTTAAAAACTTTTCTTTGTTCTTTTCACATTTACGGTAAGTTGAGTCATCATCAACTTTAGTTTTTCAAGCGTGTTCCTGTTCAAGAGAACTGTCTGGCATTCTCACGTGATAGAAAGTGAACTGAAAGTCGTACTGAAAATTTCTGTTTCACTGGTTTTTGGCTGAAACTATGAAAAACATGCGTTAGAAATTACTAGGATCTTTTGCTTCAATTATACATAGTTAATGAGCAAGGCCAACTGGACTTTCTTGGCATATTGTACATTAATTAAAGCAATGGAAAATCCCAGCTATAACGCTGCATCTTGCAAGTAGTCCTAATAGGGTCTTCGATGCTTCTGAAAGGTCATTTTCGCATCTTCTTTATGCCTAAACAAGCCTAATGTCTGGATTTTAGCTAATTTTCGAACAGCGAAAGTTAGCTCCATTACTAGGCTACCAGAGTAGCGGGTTATGCGACACTTCTGGTGTAGTATATGAGGATTGCTTCCTCAGCCCTTACCTACCACCTCACGTCACTATCGACCCTGTTATAAATTTGTCGACTTATTACCCCCAGTGTTCTGACTTTAATGCAGGTTCTTTGAAGCCTTCTGGTTTTTTCCTGCTGGTGAAAAGGGCAACGATTTTTTTCTCTTCCATGATATTTGTAAATTAATCATGAGAAAGTCAGATTAGAGTTGAAAAAGGAAATGGCACAAGATTACGTAATACTCAGAAATACTGGCAGGAAGGTGACCAACCACAAAATATTGAAACAGTTGGCATAGGTGATACTAACTGTAAGTGAAAAAAGCGCCCAAAGCTTTTAATTATGGTCAGGTATGGTAACAAAACTTGAACTCTAGCAGAAGTATGTTGGCTTTTTGATTGATTGATTGATCATGGAAATATCAGCAATTGACACCAAGTGCCATGCATTCTCAGCTTCTTGTTCAGTTTTACCTGATCAGATATTTCTTGAATTAGTAATTGTAATGTAAAATGGTTTCTAAAATATCTAATCTTTCAAAGGCACATTTTAGTTTCTTTTAAGACGATAACCTAATTTCATTTAATTAAAACACAGTGATTATCTCTTTTGGTTTCTATTGTTTACTAACACTTATAAAATCAAACAAAAAGAATTAGTTAATAGAGAACTCTGTATATTTCCCTTTCATTTATGTAACACGATGAAAAGTACTTATTTAAGTTTTAGTTCGTTTATAGCCTCCGAATGACATCCTAGTTTATACGGTTTGGTATCGCTCTAAAACAATTAATTCCAATTTTATTGTGTACAGTTTAGTATTCACTTATTTTTTTTTCACTTAATTGCTTATAAAACTAAATAACTTACTGAATGGCAATTTCGTTTAGACAATAAAGTCAAACAACACAGAGATCTCTGATAAAAATAAAAAACGTTTTATTACACAGGTTACAAAATGGTAGATCAATCGCCATCTAATAAATCATTGCTTTATTTCTTTGTATTTTTCAAGTTGTATAATACTACAATCAAGTGCAGAGTTGCATTTTATGAAAACTCCTTTTTATTGAATTTTCTTGTACGACTTAACCATTAGGTATATAGAGACATTTCTGCACGTGCGGTAGTTCTTATAATTTTCTTATTATCGTGGAAACTCATTAAATGAATAAAAATGCTTTCAAGAGTTTACATTTCTTGTTTTTAAAACATAGTATTAGTGTTTAATTGGTTTGCATAGTTAGTTTTAATTCCCAATACTATCACTGCCTTAAATTTTGTTTATTTTGTTTTAATTTTTATGCAAAAAAATGTCATATATGTTAGTTTCTTTAAATAATTGTTGTGAAACAAATTACAAATTACAAAACAACAATTTGCTTAATTCATCTTTATTCGTCCTGTATACAGGGTGATGCAAAATGCTAGCTTTTGACAGTCGAAGACGAGTCGTGAATGAGAAAGGCCTAGAGTGAGCGGTAGACGGTAGTATTGCTACGAGAATCTTTATGGGTTTCGGGATCGAGAGGGTGCTAGCCGCAGTAGGAAGTAGGTGACCCTGCAGCTGATCTCCGTATCTAGGTCAGTAGGCGAGATACTTATCAAGGTCGAACTACAGGTTCGAACCCTACACAAGTAAACAGAATCGAGATTGTATTGCACTCTCTTAAGATACTTATACTCCCAATGAGGGATTAAGCTGATATATGTAGATAGGTGAAGGCCAACGTCCCTTGGCTCCGGAACAGCTGATTACTGAAATCATCTATGTGCATGCTAATACCATAAGAAAAGCCAAAAGGTAAGTTGATAACATTTATTAGCATACCATTAAATTGGTACAATAAACAGAGTACAGCGGTCCTGGTTCACACTGCTTGAAAATCGTTTTAACATAAACACATATAACAAAAAAAAATAAATACATTAAAAGTACACGTAAAACAAGCAAACATGAGATAAACATGGCCACAATAAATTCTTTAATATGCACGAATCATGAGCCAGGCGCATTGCATAGAACGCCGGCAATATGAAGGCAACATGAAGTCTGAATAAAAAGACATTCGTGAAGATTAGAAATTATGCGGTCGCTTGTAAAGGAAGCACACATAAAATAAAATGTAAAATACAAATAGCAACGATAATGTTAGTGGGGTTGTCAGCTCCAGGTGTTTTGTATTTAGCTTTGGATCCACATAATTGTTTAAATAAATCTTTAAGAAAGACAAATTTCGCCAAGTTATAAAACAACAAGAATTTACGTTAACAGAGCCTTGCATGGATAAAGTAACAAGATAAGAATTAAATTAATTATTTTGTCGGTTTTATCTGTATACGATCAAACTAATAAAGATGAATAACATTTCGGAATGAAAAGTTACGTTAAAACATTACAAATAACGGATTCCTCTTAAATAAATATTATTACAAAGTTTTTCATGACTGTGAAATGATGCGCCGAACTTTTCACTAGTGTGAAAGAATATGACAAGGTTTTTCAGCAATGTGAAGCGATGTTACATTACATTTCCCTTGGAACACTGTGTTAAGCAGTAATTTAAATAAAATAGTAAACACGTGTTGTTTCAAATGCGCCACCCTGTATGATGTAGATAAACTCAAACTGTATCTAGATTATCAGAATTTTTATTTTAGAAATGGATTCCAACCAAAGACCTGATCTATTGCTTTCTAATTTCATATATAATGAGTCAATCATTTATGAATCATTATAACATTTAGCATACGTAAGAGATTTTACAAGAAAGTAGCGTTAAAAAGCCGCTTAAAGTGGCCGACAGTTGAAAGAGATATTCTCTTCTCCAGTCCATGAATATTATATGTGGAATGACAAAGAAACACAGGGAGAAGAGTGCAGCAGGACTTGGAAGTATGTAAATAGTGAGATGATGATGATAATGGAAGGCTCACACAGCACTAAATAAACCTGAACCTTGGGGCTCGGACGACATTTGATGGAGTTTAAGTCTTTGGTAGTGCATTGTCCGAGGGTTGGACGAGGTATTGACTGGCGTGAAGGTGACTGTGGCGGCCGCAACAGTACTGGTCTCACCCCATAGACATTCCCATTCCAGGCCTCCTGAAGAGCGCAAACAGTTAGTTCTTATAGGTTTTAAAATGTATTTGACAAATGCTTCAGTTTTACTGGGTTACTTAAAGTGTTGGTATCGTGCGTGTATGTAATGTTGCTGGTAGATTGAAGAAGTTCCGTTTCATTTTATTATAACTTAATCTTTTGTGTTGTCTTCTGTTTTTAATAAACTAAGACTGTGTTACAATGCCAAAAGTTAAAACGAGTGCAGAAGAGTGGATTAAAAATATACCAGAAATAAGGCTGAACGGTAGTAGACTATTTTGCAGAGTATGTGTTAAAACGGTAAAGAGTAGATTAGATTTTAAATATAACATTCTTTAATGCTCGTTTTAATAGACCCAGTGCGACAAAAAGTATAATGTAATACAACATACGAAGACCGCTATTCACAAGGAAAATGTAGGAAGAGCGGAAAATGAAAATAAGCTGAAACAACAAACTATTTCAGAAGTAGTTGCCTCTGGATCTTCTACTCCATCTGAAGAAAAAACTTTTAATTTTGATTTATGCAATACTCTGATATCGGCAAATACTCCTTTCAGAAAATTAGACAATTCTGCATTTTGAAAATTCTTAGAAACATGTCGTAAGAGATCGAAAGCACTCTACGAAAAAACTATTTAGATACAGTTTATAAAACAGTCCTTCATGAAATTAAAAATGTAATTGCAAACCATTATATCTGGTTTTCTGTCGATGAAACCACCGATGAGCGCGGTAGGTATGTGGCTGGTCTCATTATCGGTATAATACATGAAGCTGCTCCAACTAGGCCATTTTTAATATATTTGAGAGAACTAGATAAAACCAACAGCAGCACCCTAACAAGATTTATTAACGAGGGACTCGCAAACTTTTTTCTTCCTAATGCAGTCTCAACTGAAAAAATTCTGTTAATGGTGACGGATGCGGCTGCATATATGCTAAAAGCAGGTATCAATTTAAAAGTTTTGTATAGTAATCTCACACACTCTACTTGCGTAGCTCACGGATTAAACCGAGTAGCAGAAACTGTGAGGTCTGAATTTCCTCTAGCTAACGAGTTAATTAAAAATGGCAAAAAGTATTTTTTAAAAGCGCCATTGAGGGTACAACGATTTAAAGAAAAACTGCCTAATATTCCGCTACCACCACAACCAGTCATTACTAGATGGGGAACATGGTTGGATGCGGCTGTGTATTACGCAGTTAACTTCACCAGCTTTAAAGAAATTTTGTTAGAATTTTCGGAAGAAGCATCCCAATCAGTTAAAGACTGCCAAAATATTTTAAAAAATCCGGAACTACAACAAAACCTTGCATTCATCAAAGCAAATTACGAGTTCATCAGTGAAACTATCACCAAACTTGAAACACAGGGAAGTGAGCTAACAGAAGCAATTCAGATTGTACAAGAGTTTAAAATAAAATTGGGAAAAGTGCGTGGTGATGTAGGAAAAACAACATTTGCCAAATTTGAGAACTTGCTGGCTAAAAACGAAGGTTTAGCAAGATTAAAGACTATTGCAAGTATTTTATCAGGTGAAATAGTCAATAACTTCGACTTGGAACCATCGTTACTTGCAAAATTTAAATATGCACCGATTACTAGTGTTGACATTGAAAGACTATTTTCTCTTTACAAAGCCACCCTAACTGATAAAAGAAGAAATTTCCTTATGGAGAATTTAGAAAAGTGCATAATAATTAAGCATTTTAGGGTTTAAAGTTTCTAATAACAATTCATTGTTTGTTTTTTAATAATAAATACTTTGTATAATAAGACCTAAAACCTGGAAGTTTAATTATTTTTCCTGCATATTTTAAACTTATTTTTAATTTTTGTGCTATTTTTTAAGCTTTTTTCCTTGA
>VTPC01000962.1:58850-78710 GCA_011009095.1 Ignelater luminosus
AATAAATTCTTTAATATGCACGAATCATGAGCCAGGCGCATTGCATAACATAGAACGCCGGCAATATGAAGGCAACATGAAGTCTGAATAAAAAGACATTCGTGAAGATTAGAAATTATGCGGTCGCTTGTAAAGAAAGCACACATAAAATAACAACGATAATGTTAGTGGGGTCGTCACCTCCAGTTGTTTTGCATTTTGGATCCAGATCCAGATAATTGTTTAAATAAATCTTTAAGAAAGACAAATTTCGCCAAGTTATAAAACAACAAGAATTTACGTTAACAGAGCCTTGCATGGATAAACTGACAAGATAAGAATTAAATTAATTATTTTGTCGGTTTTATCTGTATACGATCAAACTAATAAAGATAAATAACATTTTGGAATGCAAAGTTACGTTAAGACATTAGAAATAACGGATTCCTCTTAAATAAATATTATTACAAAGTTTTTCATGACTGTGAAATGATGCGCCGAACTTTTCACTAGTGTGAAAGAATATGACAAGGTTTTTCAGCAATGTGAAGCGATGTTACATTACATTTCCCTTGAAACACTGTGTTAAGCAGTAATTTAAATAAAATAGTAAACACGTGTTGTTTCAAACGCGCCACCCTGTATGATGTAGATAAACTCAAACTGTATCTAGATTATCAGAATTTTTAATTTAGAAATGGATTCCAACCAAAGACTTGATCTATTGCTTTCTAATTTCATATATAAGGAGTCAATCATTTATGAATCATTATAACATTTAGCATACGTAAGAGATTTTACAAGAAAGTAGCGTTAAAAAACCGTTTAAAATGGCCGACAGTTGAAAGAGATATTCTCTTCTTCAGTCCATGAATATTATATGTGGAATGACAAAGAATCACAAGGAGAAGCGTGCAGCAGGACTTGGAAGTATGTAAATAGTGAGATGATGATTATAATGGAAGGCTCACTCAGTACTAAATAAATCTGAACCTTAGGGCTCGGGCGACATTTGATGGAGTTTAAGTCTGTGGTAGTGCATTGTCCGAGGGTTGGACGAGGTATTGACTGGCGTGAAGGTGACTGTGGCGGCCGCAACAGTACTGGTCTCACCATATAGACATTACCATTCCAGGCCTCCTGAAGAGCGCAGTAGCTGAGCTCAACGTTAAGCCATCAGCGAGGCAACAGTCTCAGGGTATGCAAGAAATAGTTTCAAAGGGCCCAAAAGAAAATCTTTCTTCAACAAAAACGAATCAACTTCTTGATTTCTGGACATTTTCTTTCCTTAAGAATTACTTGGAATTTTAGAATGAAAGGCATAAATATTTACCTACCTGCTTGTATTTTGTTGCATTCGTATGTCTTGCTTCTCCATTATCACTTCATTGGTCTGCTTCAGTGGATCGATTGCTTAATCACGAGGAAAGCTTCCACAAGACTATCTGAATTTAAAATAAAGAGACCAGTACCGACAAACTTGCAAGTGAATGGTTGTGATATTCTGGAAAATTCACTTCTAAACGACGAAATTGCGCAAAACTGTAAATTCTCTTCTAGACCACTAGCTAGTGTAACTTTGCTGATAACGAACCCGACTAACTGTCGTCATTAAGACTTCATGTTGATTCTGTATTGATTATTAAAAATTCTATTTTCTAGTATAACGTCAAAAAGACGTCTACTTCACCATTAAAAAACCTTTTTTCCACGTCGTTATATTTTGAGGTTTTTGAGCTGTGACATTTTCACGTCTTTTCATACGTAACTGTTGATCAATAAATTACTCTACTTATTGGACATTTCTCAATATTTTGTAAGTTTGAAATAGGAATCAAAACAATTGGTTTTTGCACAAATAAAATTTTTCAGAAAAATCTGCTTAAGAACTTTTTAGATGATATCCCTGTTTTTGTTTTCAACGCAGTATATATGAAGTAATTGATCTAAATATTTAGAAGTTAAATAAAAAATATAAATTGAGACTTTTATAAGACAAAAGCATAAAATCTGCTTTATTGTTCTTGAAACGACTTCTTACAAACTTAGTGGTTATTGTTATTGTTTTTTGGTCAAAGGACATATGAACAACAGGAAGAAGGATGGGAAAATTACCGGTATATCTTTAATAATTTTTGAATTGAACTTGCATTTCGATTTTCTCAAAATTCATCACAATCTTTTTATGGATTGGTTAGGCTTGTTAAATCAGTTAAGTTATTCGAACCGATAAAATTTTTCTTAATAACTTTTACTTTAATTTTCAAGACGCAAAAATCTGAAGTTACCTCAGGGCTCACTAAACAGTACAGACTGATCTGTGGATCCTTGGATTTCCCCATTAAATGTTGGATAAGGGGATCAAATAAGATGGAGCGCCGGTCCAAGTTCTCGTACTTTCGCACAACACCGAGAAATTCGTAGATATCCTTTTAAACTAATGCAGAATTGTAGAAAATAGCATGAAATGGAAAGGTCGTCTCCGAATGTACGAACGTAAACATCTGAAACCGGTCAATTCAGTGTCTGGTAACGTCTCGAGGAGATTAATGAGAATATCTAGTGCCAAAGAACATCTTGCCGGCATAACAAAACAGCGACGGAGTATTGTTTATAAAATATTTAGTTAGGACGACTTAGCCAATGTTGGTGGCCTAGATGGTAATAATAAAACAACATTTTGCTCTTCAGAACCATGGAGAGCAGAGTCGGACGGCTAAAAATAGAGTGGTAGGTGTTGACTTGCGTGGTACCTCTTCCCTCGAGGATTCATTACAGAACCAACCTGAAGAGCCCGGGCAGTTTGGTAACTGGTAAATGGATTCTTCCTGGAGCACCGCCATTAGTCGCAACTGCTGAGATGCTGAAGATTCGATACCGGATATTTGGTTCCATTTGATCAATTCGTTCTCTTGATAGTAAGTGTTCTGAAATGGGCAGAACTTTTGTTAATCCTTCTTTGAAAATTAGATTTGTTTTAACTACTGGTTGGTTGGTTGGTTGCTGCTGGGGGAGTTGACTGAAGTACGTGGAGGTGCTGGTAGCAGACTTTCCAGGTAGAGTTTAATAGTCGTAACCCCAGCATGCTGTTAACGCGGGAATCTATGAGATTTTCCATTTAAAATAGATAGTTTTCATGATTCATATAATCTTGTGTTTTTATGTCAATGCACAGGGCTGTTTTTGGTCAAAATTAAGTTTTTTTAAATTTTAAAAATGTAATAAAAAAATGTTTCTTTTCTTTATTTGTTATAACGGATACACATCAAGATATATTTTTGTTATCTATGTACAGGATGTATAAAATTTTTGTGACAAAGACGTTAATTTTATGAAACGTTTTAGTGGATTAAGATTTCATTTCATTGTAAACTATGTTTGTTATAAAACAGCTAGTTGTTTTTTCATTCTTCACTTAATTATGTTGTGGTATTGCCTACTAGTTCGACATGGTTTAATACAGGGTGTATCTGAAATAAACTAAAGCATTCGCACAACATCTTGCTAAGTCAGAATTAGGTCAAGTTTCCTATAAATTACAATTATTTGTTGTAGAAAAGGCAATGCCAAGTAAGAGCCAAGACATGACAGCCTATCTGACATAAGATGTGTCAATGTATGGAAATTCGAAATTCTTACTAACCTCTATGAATTTTGCTTTTAATTATATTATGTAGTACTATGAATCTGATTACATCAGTAATCAGTTTCTCCTAACTGTATTCTTATCATATCATTGAAGGACCAAACTACCAAAATCCCAACAAGGCCGAAAAGGCATACGGCTACAGTGGCCTATGCTGCTACATGAGGAATAATTATGATTTTTGCTTTTTGCAAGCATTGACTTTCATTATCCTTCACTGATGAGTCCAAACAAGAACGAAACGATCGTCTGGAGATATGATAGTCAATTTTTCAGCGCGAATTTCTATTTGTGGGGAAACAATATAAACAATATACGAATCTTATAGATCTCTTTATCATTTATTTACGAAAGTAAAAATCAAATTTAAAAACTTCTTGTAAGACAATTGAAAATAAGCTGCAAATGTTATATTTTATTACCCAATGCAGTAATACAAGGATTAGTAGTATTTTTGCCTTTCTGTTCCATATCAATAGAATAGATGATTATTTTCTGTGTGAAACAAAAACAGTTTGAATAAATGCGTAATGCAACTGAAGGGTATCATTCCTTTAAGTTTCAATAATGTTGAAATGACTTTATTTAATGTGAAGGTACGTTTAATACACCATGCTAGGTATACAGGTAGATAAAAAGAATTAATCACTGAATGACTATATGGAAAATGAAAATTTGAGTTTTGGCCAGAAAACTACTTTCTCATTCCACTGTGCAATGTAGTTACTTCAATTACTCACCATTACGCAACATAAGTATCTGATAATTTACATAATCATATTTGCTCTCGCATTTGAACAAAACTAGGACCGGCCGATAGGCCGAGCGAGGCGAGTCGTCGTCTAGCGGCTTTTCATTAAATGTCAAATAGAAGGAGAGCAAGGAGGAAGAGATAAATGTTGGAAGTTTTGCATTTTTTAAAAAACGAGAAATCGGACTAACTTGTGAACACGTAGGCCGACCTTGACCAAGTTTGAAGGGTAGGTGGGGCTTTGGGTCATTTTAAGTCCTAGCGATCTGAGATGTAAAGCCTCCCCGGAGTGTTTTACCCTTCGCAGATTTAACTCGGGTGTATAGGCTTCCATGATGGGGAATTTAATATCTCAATTGAGTGTCTTCACCTGTGTTCTTGTTAAGGTTTGGCCGCTAGAGGGCACGACAAATCAAATTTAGGAGGGCTTGTAACCCAGAAACCATAAGCGGTACAGGGGTCGGATTTTTGCCGTTTGACATAGATTTGCTAGTGTCATCGACAAGTGGCAACGGATTGTTGGTAGTAAATCAATAAACTTCGAACTTCGTCCAAAAGCCGTTTGGACATTTTGCGAATCTTGCATCCCCACCAAAACCGTCCGAATAGTCCAATCAATGTGATATTCGCGATTTGTATTCTGGGAGTACACCTCTAAATATTGAAAAAAATCTGATTCAATTTGGTTAACTTCGCACTTTTTCCACGGTTTTCCGCGATGGCCATATAAAATATTCGTTAATTATTATCCAATCCAGCTGTGTTTTTTTTTTACTAAAGAGCATGATCAGAGCAAGAATCTTAGGTGGATACCACGAGCCTGTCTTTGAGGTAAAATGAAAGAAAACAATGTAATTAGTCTTTTTTTGGACCTTTTTGGAATAGTTCTCAAAGATCCTAAGAGAGTGTAGTTGCTAGCCTTGTATGCGCCTTAGAATTGGAAACAAAAAAGGCTATCCGTTTTTCTGCGAGATCATATTCCAGGTCGAAAACGCAAAAAACTGAAGACTGTGGAAATACGGCCCTGGCATGCAGCCATTTTAACTAGAAAGCCGACTCTGCTGCTGTAAATGTACTTTAGTGGCAAGATATCTCCCCACAACACCTCCATTGACTACCTGACTGCATGCCTTATGTGACACAACTTTCCTTCGTTATACCATCAAATCTGATTTTCAGGTACAAGAAGTGGTTTTTCGAAAGATATTTACATATTTTTGCCTTCTCTATACGGTGGTTAGTGTTTGGTTTCGATAAGACGTATCGTTTCGGCACGATGACGAAAAGCCAAAAATAGCAACTTACTAGAGATTTCAAAATTGCCAATCTCCGAAGTTCATTTGCTCATTTTAACCGCATTTGGAGGTGAAATACACAAAGGTTTAGAAGAGCTGCATACCGAATCTTAGCATTAATTATCCGAAAATAATAACGTTACAAGGGTTGGAAGGGGAAGAGCATCCACTAGGTTTCACAAGTTTTTTTGAACAGATTCCGAATTTGTTTACAGGATCACTTATAGACCTCCCTTATTATTTACTATATGTATTATATTAATAAACTAAATCATTAGAATGAAATTGGTAAGAGACTCTTATGAAAAATTAATTTCTGAGAAAGAAAGCACGTTCTCTGATTTTACGGTTTTAACGTCGAGTGATTTTTGGTATTTCGTTATTTAAATTTAGTTGCAAATTCAAGTTATACAGGGTGTTTTTGAAATGGTTTCACAAAATAAAACGTGCATTGTAGGCTTAGGTAAGTATTTTGGTAGTATTCGAGAATAATAGTAATAGCGGAACACGATATAACTTAACTAGTTATATAAACACAATTAACAACGATATGAATTTAAATTGCAGACTATTTGCTGTATTTTTTTGTCTTTACGTTTGATAAGAGAGTTGTGTGCTCTTTAAATGAATTTTGGAAATCTTTCTTTAAATCAAATAATTTCTATAGCTCGGATGATCTTAGGAGATACGAAATTTTGAATTTTCTTACAAATTCAATATTTTTGGGAACGGTACCTACTACTGACTTAACATTTTCACCATCGTAAAAAGAAGGGAAAATTCTTTTTGGTACCTCAAAAATCGCATTTGATAGGATAACGGAGACAAACGTGGAAGAGTTGGTGCCCATAGGCGTGCGATCAGGTGATAGATAGAGGCGTTGCAAGGAGATAGCTCGTGTTCTCGAATATTTGACTCTTATGATGAGCGCTATACCACAGATTAAATAAAGGTCAGATACTTCACTTCGACAAATTTGTGGATTCTACTGCTCGGTTTCAAAGCAACTCGCAGAGCTTGCTATTTTGACATGTACTACGCAAGCAGCACAGCGTGGTATGCACTTTTCATAAAACGCGCGTAAAAGAGTAGGCGTGATAGGTGCAGAGACAAAAAAATGGTAACATTGGTGGATTAGGGAGTGAAATATCTGACCCTTTTTAATCTGTCAATATACTAAGAGTTATCGCAGGTATGTGTGTGAGGAGGCGATATGGGTCTAATTGCGATTTTTACTTTAAATCCTAAGATATGGTAAAGGTTCTGATGTAAAAACATTTTTCGATCTTAAAGCGTTCAAAAAAAAGGATTCAAGAGATCATTAAAGTTAGAGTATCCTTTATACTACTAAAAAGTTTTGAAAAGTCAAAGGTTTTTAAGAAATTCTAATTTGAATGTCAGTACTGTCCAGAAACAAAAGTCTAGGGATCGTTTCTTATCTGTAAAGCTACAGTTGTAAATGTTTTTTGGAGATCGTCTCCTGGTCTTAGATGATGAATTAAATGAATTTATACGGAAAAATGTTGGGTGTTTTCAGCTTTGTTCCATAAGGTACTGGAAGAAGCTCAGAAAAATATGAACAAATATACAACCTTCAAGAATTGGAGGAAATTTTAAAAATATGTGTGTAATATCAAAAATTATGCACCATGTACAGTAATTGTTGGATTATAGAAAGAACAAACACTTACTTTGATTTCTCTAAATGCCTGTTTTTCAGATGACTGAGGATTTCGCTCTCTTGCTTCGTCTTCTAGCGGATCCTGTTATAGTTATTTTTACCTCATAAATGTTTTTCATTAGCCATAGCACTAGCCAGAAATATGCCCAAATGTTTGTCTAAACTTTATTTGCATCAATTCCGGTTTGTCTTTTTAACTTTTAATCTTTTAAAGGCATATTCCGTAATTTGTAGTCCAACTAACTGTCCAGTGATCTGCAGTATGAAAGGCAGCGAGCTGGAAATACGAAAATATATAATGATTAGAGTGCGAATTTATAGGCATAATGCTTTTTTTAGATATTAATAGCAGTACAAAAAGACATTGAAATAATTGCGAATCGCAATTAAAGGAATCATTTAACTAATTTTCATAATGCTTTTTTTGCTTTTTTTGGAACTTTTTGCTATTTTTAGAATAACGCTTATTTTGTGCATTTTTTGTCAGTCTCAAGAAAAATATCATAATATCCATATACTTTTCTCGCCTACAGTATATTTATTTTCTGTTTCTTCAAAATACTTTCTATAAATTTTTTCTCTAGCAGCAATTGTCTAGATTATTTTTTTAAACATTTTGTTTTTACAGTAAATTTCGTGACATTATTTTCAAGGATTTTTTAAAATATCATTATTTACCGTTATGTACTGAATACCATCTGGACGCTCACCGTTCCAGAGCCTGTCGGGGCCGTTACACATTGTCCCCGCAGTAATTTATCCCTAGGATAAGCTGTGAAAACAGTTAGTTCTTACAGGTTTTAAGATTTATTTGACAAATGCTTCAGTTTTACTGGGTTACTTAAAGTGTTGGTATCGTGCGTGTATGTAATGTTGCTGGTAGATTGAAAAAACTTCGTTTCATTTTATTATAACTTAATCTTTTGTGTTGTCTTCTGTTTTTAATAAAGTAAGACTGTGTTACAATGCCAAAAGTTAAAACGAGTGGATTAAAAATATACCAGAAATAAGGCTGGACGGTAGTAGACTATTTTGCATAGTATGTGTTAAAACGGTAAGGAGTAGATTAGATTTTAAATATAATATTCTTTAATGCTCGTTTTAATAGATGCAGTGCGACAAAAAATATAATGTAATAAAACATACGAAGACCGCTATTCACAAGAAAAATGTAGGAAGAGCGGAAAATGAAAATAAGCTGAAACAACAAACTATTTCAGAAGTAGTTGCCTCTGGATCTTCTACTCGATCTGAAGAAAGAACTTTTTATTTTGATTTATGCAATACTCTGATATCGGCAAATATTCCTTTCAGAAAATTAGACAATTCTGCATTTCGAAAATTCTTAGAAACGTATTGTAAGAGATCGATACCGTCCGAAAGCACTCTACAAAAAAACTATTTAGATACAGTTTATAAAACAGTCCTTCATGAAATTAAAAATATAATTGCAGACCATTATATCTGGTTTTCTGTCGATGAAACCACCGATGAGTGTGGTAGGTATGTGGCTGGTCTCATTATCGGTATATTACATGAAGCTACTCCAACCAGGCCATTTTTAATATATTTGAAAGAACTAGATAAAACCAACAGCAGCACCATAACAAGATTTATTAACGAGGGACTCGCAAACTTTTTTCTTCCTAATGCAGTCTCAACTGAAAAAATTCTGTTAATGGTGACGGATGCGGCTGCATATATGCTAAAAGCAGGTATTAATTTAAAAGTTTTGTATAGTAATCTCACACACTCTACTTGCGTAGCTCACGGATTTAACCGTGTAGCAGAAACTGTGAGGTCTGAATTTTCTCTAGTTAACGAGTTAATTAAAAATGGCAAAAAGTATTTTTTAAAAGCGCCATTGAGGGTACAAGGATTTAAAGAAAAACTGCCTAATATTCCGCTTCCACCACAACCAGTCATTACTAGATGGGGAACTTGGTTGAATGCGGCTGTGTATTACGCAGTTAACTTCACCAGCTTTAAAGAAATTTTGTTAGAATTTTCGGAAGAAGCATTCCAATCAGTTAAAGACTGCCAAAATATTTTAAAAAATCCGAAACTACAACAAAACCTTGCATTCATCAAAGCAAATTACGAGTTCATCAGTGAAACTATCACCAAACTTGAAACACAAGAAAGTGAGTTAACAGAAGCAATTCAGATTGTACAAGAGTTTAAAATAAAATTGGGAAAAGTGCGTGGTGATGTAGGAAAAACAATATTTGCCAAATTTGAGAACGTGCTGGCTAAAAACGTAGGTTTAGCAAGATTAAAGACCATTCCAAGTATTTTATCAGGCGAAATAGTCAATAACTTCGACTTGGAACCATCGTTACTTGCAAAATTTAAATATGCACCGATTACTAGTGTTGACATTGAAAGACCATTTTCTCTTTACAAAGACACCCTAACTGATAAAAGAAGAAATTTCCTTATGGAGAATTTAGAAAAGTGCATAATAATTAAGCATTTTAGGGTTCAAAGTTTCTAATAACAATTCAATTTTTGTTTTTTTATAATAAATACTTTGTATAATAAGACCTAAAACCTGGAAGTTTAATTATTTTTCCTGCATATTTAAAACTTATTTTTAATTTTTGTGCTATTTTTTAAGCTTTTTTCCTTGAATTTTTACGCTTTTTTAAGAACTTTTTTATTGTTTTTTTATGCTTAAAAATCCGCACTTTAATGATGAAAATACACAATTGTTGAATGAACGGTAGGTATTTGGGGATATATTAGTTTGCAAATTTAATTCCGAATCAGCATTTTTTAGCAAACTGGTAATCACACTTGTAGTAACAGTACGGAAAAATGTGGAGATTAATTGGGACATTTTTCTAATAAACTGATGACGCTGATGCAATAACGAAATAGATAATTGTATGTAGATATGCTAAACGCAAATCACTGTAACTGTAAAGGTTCTTCTAAATCTTTCAATTTTCAAATGAAAGAGTGTCCCATATTTTAAACATGCACATAACATCCGAATAATGTTCTTGTTCCAAACGCATTCTTTTTCGTTCATTTATTACTTAGTATCTTTAAATGAATGCGAACCCTTCTCATTTACCGTTTAATATCACGCATTTAAGCCTTGAGGGAGTGAGTGTTCTACAACAATGAGGTATTATAATTTAAGGAATTCGTTTCAGATTTTGCAGACAGCTTTCAGTTTAACGCAACACCTAGCCGAGTTTAACGTTTTGCGGTAGGTACGTCTTTCTTGATAACAGTCGACAGCAAGTCTTAAAACTCCTAAACTAGCGTGGGTTTAGATTTTAAACGGTCGATTGCGTTTACCGCAGAATGTAGTGAAAATCTCTTACTAAATACATGAAACATTGTGTTCTTAAAGTTATAAAGATGCACGCAACATGCAAAAGTAATAACTTTGCTATAAAAACTATTTAAATTTTACAGAATTTTACATATGCTTATGAGAAAAGTTAAATTTTTGTAATTTTTGACGTTATCACTGAAAAACCGTGACAACACTGACACAACCCTAACAGATTTCAGGTTTGTGTAAACTTTTCATCTATAGTGTCCACTGTGAGGGGTCCTTCATTAAAACCATATCAAGCGAGCTTACACAATGCAAGCACTGCTCACTTGTGCGGTGTATCAGTCTACATCTACTGAAATATGGAGGCTATCTCGGTGTCTTAATGAAGCGAGCTTGATCTACCACTGCTAGTGCCAATACTAATCGCATGAATTTGTGATGACGTTGATGGTCCCGGACGTAGTATTTTGATTTTTTAGAATAATAAACATTTCGACGGTATATGAGTTTAACTAATTTTGTTTGATAATCAAATGACTTTGTATACTCACTTGTTGAAACAAGCTCCTTGATACTTAGACAGAAAATCTAGAAAGAGAGATTCTGTTAGTAAATCATTTTCATAATAGAACTAATCTCTAAAATGTCTCATTAAACAAAAAGTAAAAATTAAATTATAATAATGAACTCTAGAATTTACAAAAGCAACGATGCTAGAGCTCAGTCAATATTAAACTAGCAGAAAAGGAAATGAAGTTAATAGAATAAAATTTAATTAATATAATGAAAATAGAAAACATAATTAAATTGCAAGGTTCATGAAATTATATCGCTTGCTTTGCTTCATGAAATGCTATGAGATGTTATGGATTAGCTTTAATTTGAGCTTTCACTGTAATCAAGTTGTCATATTCCTCATTGTTTAGTTAAGAGTTTTAGTACCAATCGTTTAGATGCATTTTGTATTGGAATCGTAAACTTTATTAGGAAGATAAGTTCAATTCAAGTTTATTATTTTTATTAGTGAAAACACATAAAGACAATCAAATTGTATGTAGAATAATAAAATCGAAAACAAAAATATCTATAAGGCTTCTAAAGATATTCTAAAAGAACCGCAGCTGGATTCGTAATTTTATATCTGTAATTCTGCGGTTTAGCCCAACAATACCCGCACAAACTCCCTTGAACCTATATTGAATAGAAAAAATTGAATAGAAAAATTTTTTCCTCTTTTACCGTTGAAATTCAAGGGGTTTATACAATATATAATTCAAGCCAAGCGTAAAATTAATGGATAAATTAAAAGTTCCGTAAATGTTTAGATAGCAATTAGTGGTACTTTGTTTTCTAATAAAGATTTTATTTAATTATTTTCCTCGTTAGCCGTAGCTTGTCTAGAAAGTGGAAAGAGCAGGGCGATCTTTTCAAAATTTTGCTACAGATACAAATTATTTCGAGGATGAATAATCTCTCCTATATTACAGAAGTGCATTTACGGTTTAAATGTATAATATAAAAATACCAACATGTTGATTTATCTGACTGAAACGTCAACAACTTTTTAAATATTTTAGTGAACGTATTGGAATTTTCAGTTTGATCTAGAAGTTCCCCGCTTGAAATATGGAACTACAAATTTCCTGGTTCTGACAAGTGACAAGAAATAAAGTATAAATCAACTAGTGTAAATAGAAGAGATATTTCAAAGATGCAAATCAACTGTGGTTTATTCCTAGAAACTTAGGAAACTATTTTACGTGCTGTTTAAATTTTCAAATTAAATCTATTGAAAGAATTTTTAATTTTCCAAGCTTGTTATGCCTTTATGAGTTGTTCCTTTGTGCAGTGTTGTTCAGAAGGCGTCCTTCAATAAAATATTCTCATCAAAGTTTTTCTTTCGCTTCAAATAATTTCAAATTAATTACTGAAATTTAACAAATGCTTAGAAGTATTGCGTTAAATATTTGGCTTTTCAACAAAATTATTTTGTAGCTGATGTTTGCATTACGTTATTGAAAATTGTACTAATTAGGTAAAATCTACATGTTATAAATTTTTTTTATTAACAGAATGAAAAGCACAACACAGGCATAACCTTGCTGATGAGTCATTTTAATTTCTTTTGTTAAAGTTGATAAAGGTATGTTTATTGTTTGCTTTAGCTTAGTAGAAAGCGGTATTGATTATATAAAATTTGGATATTTTAAACTCTTCTATTAAAGAAACTAAAATCCACACCTGGTTGTAGCTTGGCTTTCGTTAACTCATTTTTTTCCTTTTACTCAACCGTGCTAGGACTCTTCAACTAATTCTTTTTGACGTTTTCTATTATGCTGTTCTCTTAAAATACTTTTGTTACTCTAAATAATTTCTGGATAATGCTCCATACAACAATGGCCTTTGAACAGGTAATTAAAACCTTGGAAAATTGAATTTCAATACATTGCCAAATGTCAAGAACAGTTTAAAATTGCACTGAGTTATGTTAAAAACAGTCCATAGCATGTATAACAAGTTGGCATACGATCAGGCAGTAGGTCACAACGATTTTATTTCATGCAAATCAGATGGCACTATTTTATTAGATCTGGAAATATCCACGATATGAATCCAATTAACATATAACTTACGCAACAGAATTTATAGAAAATTGATCCTACAGACTAATAATTAGCATATAGAATGAAAACTAAATAACTAAAAAGATAGATGTGATAAGTAAAAATTTAGAAATATTCAAATAATTAATTTGAAACTTAATTTTTATTACTACATTATTCTCAGCCTGCAAACTCATCTTCCTGACTCAATATAACTTTGAGCCTATAAAAAAGTGTTAGTTGGTTGGACATTGATAAAGTGTTAATTGGTAACGAATTTGTAAATTGATGTGCCATTAAACGTTGTTCTTCACAAAAACACCTTACCTTACAGGTTACAAACAGTCAGAAGCCAAGCGCGCTTATCTCTTGAATTCAAGTTAGTCTAAAATATCAATTTGTTTAAGTTTCAAAGTTCAATAATAAGCAAATTTGACATTGTTTAGTAATAATTCAAATCGCACAGCTAGCAGTTACCAGGTTGTACCAGATTGAACAGACTGTATGCAATGGAGAATTTCTTTGCTATTCCAGTTAGCTACAGGTTGGAAATTGTACGATGAATTAAAAAAATGTTGAGGACAGACAAGCTTCCATTTTTACTTCACTATTTACGGCAGCATAACATAAGAAGTACAAATAAGAAAGAAGACAAATTAAGTGAAGATATGAAGGCGCAGGATTTAGACTACTTAGGGGTTACAGAAATCTAAAAAAAATTACAGAATAGAAGAACTAAAAGACAGATGCTCACTATATTGGTCGGGAGTAGATGAAATCCAAAAAGGAGCAGATGGAGCAGGACTGATAATAAAACCGGAAGAAATGAGAAAGCTACAAAAAGAATCATATGTAAATTAAAGAATACTCATAACCGAAATAAAAACCGAAGAGAACGAACATGGACTATAATTGTTGATATGCACTAAACGATAACGCAAAGAAAAGAAGAAAAAGACATTTCTTGAATCCCTACAATGTGAACTAGACAACGGGGAACGAAATACTATACTAATGGGAGATATGAATGGGCGTGTAGCAAACGACAACGAAAGAATAGAGAGATACATGGGAATCAACGGAGAGAAAACAAGATATGATAACGGCTCCAGACTAATAGATATATGCATTGCGAACGACCTAATGATAACAAATACAAAATTTGAACACAAAGACATTCACACACATATTCAAGAGAAGTATATAGTAGAAACGAAAAGCCACTCACAGATTACTTCATCGTAAACACAGAAACTTGGAGAAAGATCAAAGATGTAAAAGTCCGCAGACATGCGAAAATAGGTAGCCACCACTATTTGGTACTCATGGATATTGTAAGAGCCACAGATAATGCAAACACGTAAAAGAGAAGAAAATAATGAAAGAAAAAATAAGAAGCTACAAGTTAAAAGAGGTAGATTCAAAGCAACATATGAACAAAAAATAAAAGACCTATTCGAATTAACACAGGCATAGAGACAGAAGATAAGTGGACTTTCTTTAAAAAGAATATACTAAAGGCAGCGAAAGAAAATTGCGGAATAGCAAAGATAACAAACACATACACCAAGAGAAGTCAATGATGGACACCAGACATCCAGTCCAAAGTAAAAAAAAAAGAAAAATATGTGGAAACAATATATAAGAACAAGAAAGGAGGAGAGATTACCATCGATATAAAGAGTTCAGAACAGTAATAAAACAGATGATAGACTCGACTTTCTGCGGGGCGGCTTCGTCAAGGCCATCGAGCAGAACCGAACCGCTGCTCTCGACACCCACTCGGTCACATCCCTAGAAAACCCAAGAGAAAGTTTAAGCACTCACCAGCCGTTCTTTTCGTCGAAGTCTCGGAGCTCTCCGATGTTCGGGACACCTATCCACCGAACCATTAAACTTCATTAACCCTCCACAACCCTCCTTTCCGTCACAACTCTGTTTCGGTTTCAGGTACCAGCAAGACCGGATGTTTACTTCCCCTTTCACCAACCAGACATGTTGCAATCAAGTATCTTTCCCATCTTTTCCCACCTTTGACCGCGTGCAGCAGCGTTCACCTACCAAACCACCAAATTCCATCAAGGCCGACAAGGCATATGTCTACACAAATAATTATGATCTTTGACTTGAAAACAAATGATAAAAAATGCCAAGCAAAAATCATGGGAGGAATTCGGCCACAAAATTAAAGCCAACTATATAGAAAACCAAAAACTATTCTTTAGGACACTAAAGCAGCTAAGAAGGAAAAAACCCTATTGACTAAATAAAAACCATAAGAGACAAAACAGGAAATATACTAACAGACGAAAATGATATACTAGAAAGGTGGAAGCAGTACTTCAAAGAATTAACAGAACTCACGCAAGAAGAAGAAGAAGACAGAAGAGAAATCAAAATACCTAACCAAAAATAATATATCACCAGTAACAGAAGAAGAAATTAACGAAGCCATAAATAAACTGAAACTGGGAAAAGCGCCAGGGCAAGATGAAATCACCTTAGAAATACTCAAGTTTATGAGAGCGAAAGGAAAGGAAAGTCTCCTCGACCTACTAAATAACATAGTAAAGACAAAAAAATATACCAACAGAATGGATGGTAGGAATAATATTACCAATGTATAAAAAAGGTGACACAAAGGACTGTACAAGCTATAGAGACATATATAACAAGCATGACAGAAAAAAAACTCACAAGAATAATAGAGAAAAGTTTAAGAGAAAAACTGGATTCTGAACTGGAAGACTCACAACATGGGTTCAGGAAAGATAGAAGTACCCAAAACTTTTTTTTATACGAAGACAACTAGGAGAAAAACTAACAAGAAAAAGGTAGAGAAATATATGTCTGCTTCATCGACCTGAAGAAAGCTTTAGACAGAGTAAAAAGAACAGATGTATGGGACAGTCTAGACCGAAGACGGATAGAGAAAAGCATAATAAGAATTATAAAAGCGCTTTACAAGAATAACAAAAACAAGGTAAGAACGCAAAACGAAGAATCCGCAGAATTCACAACGAATACCTGTCTGAAACAAGGGTGTGTCCTAAGCCCACTGCTGTTCTCCATAAAACTAGATGATGCCATAAAAAAGAGCAAGAGATGTGCAAGTATGAATGTAGAGATCTGGATAATGGAACCAGTGAATCTCCAGGAACTAATATTCGCAGATGACATGGTACTGATAGCCGATACAGAAGAAATACTACAGAGAAACTTAACAATAAACCAGGAAGAACTTTCTAACCTACAAAATAATTCTAATGCCAAATTATTTAAGAAAAATTTTAAGGACTATAAAATAACCGAGCTTTTTTCTTGATTCACAATATAAGCTTTTGCACAACATCCTCGTTCATACTTCTAGATGTCTGTCTTCATTTTATTCTAAACTGTCGCATGGGTGAAACGTTAAATTTTGTATTTCTCAGTTTTCTTTTGGTTTGCGCCCAATACCTCGCTATCGGGCGCAACTCAAGACAACTTGGCGGATTCATAGCTTTAGGAACAATCTGAATGCCGTTTTGTTTGTAAAAGTTTTTTGTACCGCGATTGTAGTGGCACGTAGCTAAGTCCGGCCAAAAGAAAGCAGAAACTCTATAATGGTCTCTTGTTTAGGCATTCTAGCACATAAACTTTGGTGTTAACTCAACCAGTCGTTATAAATTCTTTACTTTTCAAGCCATACTGCAAACAGCTTGCCGAATCAGGTATTTGTTTGGATATTTGGTAATCTTATGTTATTTAGAATCTACATTTCTTCTTTGATCAGCAACATAATACTCTTGCCTTGGGATCTGATAGAAATCTGCAACGCAGTAGGTTTTGTCATCCATGACGCAGCAATCAGATTTTGTTAGAAAATTGTCATATAATTTTCTGGCTTTAGTTTTGCCAACTTTTTGCTTAGTAGGATTCCCGTTTGAACTTTTTGTATTTGATGAACTTTGCTTTTGATTACCAGCTATCACACTAATAGTCCATTTTGATATGCTTGAGTTTTTCTGAAATTGTTTAATTATATTTTTCTCTCTGATTGTATCAGTATTCCTGTTTCCATCTGAACCAATTTTTCTTTCTACTGACAATCGTTTTTTATAATAACTTGTCATATTTTGTACCGTCAAACGTGGGATTTTTAAATGTTTTTCGAGTCGGACTTGAGAAATATTGCAGTTTTCGAAATATTTGTTCAAAATTAAAAGCCTTCGCTCTATTTCATTCATCTTAAACTTTCTCAAAGAGTAAATTATTTTAAAGTAGTTAGTTGCTAAATTAACATTGCAATAACAGTTAACAAATGCCAAAATAGTTTTACAATCAAAATGCAAACATTTCTTACTTACTCTCACTTTACTGTTTACTGTTTACAAGATTTTCAGTTGTACACAGCAAAATGTTGCTTTTGTTAGGTGTAAATCTCGAGTACAAGTTATAACAGTTGTTTTGAAACTGGTGATTTTAAAATGCAAAATTTACAATTTAATTGGGATAATTTGTAAACCATGAATTTTCATCAAATGCAAAGATTACCAACTAATTAGTGCTAATAAAATTTAAGGAAATTAGATGCAGATGATGTAACAGAACAAAAGTATACATGCTAGAATTGACGTTAACAATTCTGACAATTAAAAACCTTAAGTTAGATAACATCTTTCTGGATAATTTAACTGAAAGTCTTTTCTCTTTCAATTTGCTTGGATTAATACAGTCAGTTGCTTATATTTTAATAATTAGATTTTAGGACTATAACAAGACAATCATAAGTCTTTATAACTCGATCTGTGTATTATATTTTTGCTACAAGCATATAGTATTGTAAAAGAAATAATTGAGCGTACGTTGAAAAATTTCAAGACCAGCTTACTATTTGTGGAACAGGTTACGTAGTAACAGCAACTGATGCGTAATCTATTGCCATGGTTTAGTAGAGGATAGTGGGTGGTAGGTTAAAGAGAACAAATTCTATAGATAAAAAAAGAAAAGTCAATTAAAAATTTTATTGTTTTAATAAAATTGCGATAGAGCATTTCATTACCATATATATATTGCTGCGGATATTGGTCAGTTGTAAAAGTAGACAGGTCTAGAAATTTCGAGACTTTTGAGAAAGTTTGTTTAAGATGAGAAGTTCAACTCTTAATTAGCTTTTGGTATAACATAAATATTGAGATGATGTAGTCCCCGTGAGACTTAAGCGAATGAATGGCCAGTTATATAAATATTATGTAAACTAAAAATTAATTTCTTTTGTTTAGACCACAAATTAATGAAGAAATTTAATTGTTAAGCAACTGCGCAAATGGTAGTATCTTTTAAAGTATGGTAGGACTAATTCAATGTTGTGTCATCAAAATGATATACAAATGAGAAATATAATAAAATACAAAGACATGTTAAGGATAAAACAAGTTTGGAAATTAGATAATGCAAATAACGTTAGGTAAGATGGCCTAATTTATCTAGATCAGTAGCCCATGATCCATAAAATTCGTGATCTCGGTCGGCCATGAGAGAGAGGGACAGAAAAGTTGCATGTGTGCATGGGATATGCCAAATTGTCTTTCCTTCTCTTGTATGGCCGGCCATGATAATAGTTGCACGATATCTGATTACTCTTGTCTCAGGGTATTTGCGACTAGGTGTATCTTTCATCTCTTAACAGTTGTTTTTTCTTTACAGTTAAATATATTTTGACACTTCTTGCTAAAAAAATCCAATCATCTTGTAATAGACTTTTCTAACTCCCAATCTTTCCTTTTAACTTTTTTCTTTTCTTTTTTCTCCTCAAAAAATCTCACCGTCTTTTCTTTATTTTTATCAATACTCTCTCCAGTTCTCGTGACTTTTCAACAACTTGAGGCTCAGTAGATGCTTCCTCATCTTTTCATTCTACTTGAATGTGCCTGAATTCCTTTTTTTAAAAATCTTGTAATCTATGAATTTTGACATTGTTTACGAAACTAATGTTTGTCTACTATTGTAAGGAGTTTCTTCCTCTTCACTTTATTGCTTATATTGTCTTTTTTAAATTTTTGCAGTTTGCTTGGTTTAAAATCTTTAGTTATTACAGGTGACTCATTATGTTCAGCAGACCCTTGTATTATTCTAAATTCTGCATTGTTTTTCTGTTTAAATTCTTTAGATTTTAGGCTGTATTTCTCTCTAAGTTCTTTTCGCGATATTAATACCACCAGAAAGTATTTTATCTTGCTTTTCATCGTAGCTTTCTTTTTCATCTTGATCATTCTCTGCACTTGCTAGTACATTTTCATATTCTTCTGCTTCAATATGTCGTGTTTTATCATTTTCGTCACTTAGAGTCTCTTTCTCCTCATCCTGTGCAGTCTCCCTTACATCTTTTTTGCTATGAAACCTCTTTTTCTTATGTATTTTATATTTATTTTGTAGCTTTCCAGAGGTTTCTCACTATGTCTGTTTTTCTTTCTTAATTTGTGAATTTCTGCAACTTTGTCTGCTTCTGCGCTCTGTATTTGTTCCACTTCGTTAGTTTATGCATCTTCTTTGTAGCCTTCCAGAGGTTCGCTACTATGTCTGTTTTTTCTTTCTTAATTTGTGAATTTCTGCAACTTTGTCTGCT